>JARHVA010001361.1:1095000-1125000 GCA_037957365.1 Torreya grandis
GGGTGTTGATTCATCATAAGTGTTAATTCAGTGGGTGTTTGGTACCTCGTAGAAAGTTAGTGCTTGTTAAAGCCAAGTAGGTTATTGGTGAATTATGTTTTTTTTTTATACTTTATGAGTTTATTATAATATAAATATTTATTCATGGTCTTATAGGATAATTTTTCCATGCTATTTTTTAGTGGGTTTTTTCCCTTTGAGGATTTCCCACCTACATCTCGTGTTATTATGTTGTATGCTCATGTGTATGATTATTATGTTACTTTGATGGTTTGAAATAGATTATATAATTATTTATAAATGAATGATTAATTAATATTTAATTATTTTTTTAAGAGATCATTTATTCACCCCCCCACTCTTACTGATTGTGTTTCTAACAATTACTTAATTATTTTTAGTGTATCGATTAATTTGTTATGTTACATCAATAGTAAAATAAGAGACACTATAGTTATTGTTTCCAATTTTCATTTACATTATTCATGATGGGTAAAAGTACAAATAAGACCCCATAGACATCATGTAGTTATTTTAATGTGAAACATGGATTGAATGTTGCATTTATTGCAACAAAGCTTTTATAGACATATTATGTGGTATCAATAATGTTTCACAGTACAAGACATATTATTGTATATTCATGATTTAAATATTATATTTTTTCAATTTTTACATAAATTTTAGGAGATGAAGGGGCCATTTCTGGTACAAAAACCATGGAGTATCATAAAATGGAAAGAAAACATGACAACATTTATAATTCACACCCATAAAAATTCTTCACAATTTTAAAAGGAATCAGACAAGAGGCTCAACAACACATAGTGGATAGATCCAAATTATATAATATGATTGAGAAGTTAAAATATTATATTTAGTTTTAATAGTTAATTGAGGAAAGATATTTCCATGAGACCAAAAATAATATATGGGACCTCAACTCAAAATAATTGGTTCTCAAGTAATGAATGATAAATACTGCTTATAGCCTAATTATAATAGCAGTTTTAAAATCAAGTGAAACACATATCCCCACATATCGTTGTTCTAAAAAATAAAACTTAAAACTAATTTGTTGAATATACACTAATAATTCTATATTTTAGTGCATCTATATCCATATTTAGATGCCAACATAATTTTCAAAGATTTTAAGATTGGATGACATTTAAAATATTGATATTCTTGAAAAATATTAATAAAGTTTGAGTCCAATTACATTCCATGTCAATTTTGATATTCAAGTTCAACTTACAGCTTGCTTTATACACTGTCCAATGGTAAACTACTTAATATACTATTAATAATATTATTAGTTTCACAGAGAGCTTGAACATCAAAATAGATTATTAAGAATATTACTTCTACATAGATTGATTTATAAGTTATAATTAATATGATAATGGTCTAATGGAATGAGTAACCACCTACTCCTAATTCCCTATGCTATTCATTAATTATGGGATTACCAAGATATATATATTTCATTTAATTTAAGTAACCATCTAATATGCCTAATTCCCTATCTTATGATTTAGTTTTAGGCTTACTTAGTTAATTTTAATTCATTTAATTTAATATTTATGTGATACCAAAATCAATCTTCATAAATGATCTTCAAATCTAGAAAAATAAATCTTGAACAACTATACACATCAGTAACTAAAGCATGCTTTAGCCTAGAATAGTCATTTACCAAAAATTCATGTCATCCTAGGCTTAATTTCAACCCATGCCCATAGTTGGATCATGTAAATTCCCTTGGATTTTTACAAAGCATATTTCTTTTATTTTTTTTTAAATTAAAATTTTAAGGTAGTGATGTTCTTGTCTATGGGACTAGTACTCACATGACATAGGGAGATATCCTTGTCAAATAGAATAAATCAATGAAAGTTTTTAAATAATAATTATGAAATAATGTAATGTATATGACTATAGAATTATGATCAATTTTTTTTTATGAGAATAATTTTTTAAGATACCTTAATTATGTTCTGTTCTTTCAATATTACATTTTTTTGTGATATATTATATTTTATTTCTAATGCAAATAATCTAGATTAATCTATCTAATGTAATTCTATTTTTTCTAATCCCATTCTCAATAACTCTAATAAATCTTATTTTTCACTTTAAAAGAGGTTTTAATTGCAAAAAAAATGTTTTTATCATAAATATCTTTAAATCAAAAATACTAAAGTCACATTAGGCACTTCTTTAAATATGTATTTTGTAACTGAAGTGCAATGTTAAATGTTCATATTCATTTTCCATAGTACATCCAAGGCTTCACATCAAATTTAAATTTTACATGGAATCCATTAATATTCCATTCAAATTTAAAACCCTCTCTATCAAGGTTTTCATTCTTATTAGATATGGGTAAATGCTTTTATAGAATCTAGAGATATAAAATGAAAGGTGTAGTATTGTGTTCAGAGTTACGAACTAGTTTGGGATATAAACATAATGCCCATATCCCCCTTACATCCCCATAATCACCAACATCACCAATTTCAATGACATGAACAATATCACTTACATAACTAATGTCACCAATGAACATAATTAACCTCACACGCCATGCAAGATTTGAACCTAGGTGGGGATGGACATAACAAACCCACTTAAACATGTCTTGAATTTTTTTATTCAACATTACCCTTCAAATAGTAATTATATTTTTAATATTTGATGTAAGAAACATTAGATAAAACATTATATTTATTATAATCTTACCTTAAACTCTAATTTTGATCATGATCTAATATGGAATTTAAGATGTTTTGAATGGTACATGAATACTAACTGATATCTATCAATTTAATATTATTTTATGTGATTAAGTGATTATACATTATTAATTTCTAATAAAATATTCTATGCTTTTAAGTAGAAATATAATTAGTTTACTAGTTAGCTAAGATGGTATTTCAATTTGATCTGGGGACTCCATTATGATAACATTAATATTGGATAATCAAAATTACATGGGAGTTATGAATACTCAATCTTGAAAATATAATTAATTTCAAATGGAAATTAAAATTGATTCTAGACTCTATGAACTATGGTGATGTTATGTGTCCCTTCTATAAATTTATTACATATCAAAACCTATAATGGAAGTGCATGATCAAGACGTGACATTAGTATGTAAAGTCAAGTTGTCACATACTTTTGTTATTTGGAACTTTGAATTGGATTTTTAATTGATAAAATTATAGCCTTGTGTATAATTAACAAGTCCTTATTCTACACAAGTATAACATATTAATAATGTTATCAATTAATAATCCAATATCATTATTTATATTATTTAAAATGAACCATTGTTGAAATGTAGTCCTAATTAATACCCATATAGCTGGACCATGTTCTTATAAATGGTTGTGTAATGAAGAAATTCCCCATGCACACATATTGAGTCAAAAGTTGTCCTTGTATTCCTAGTTTATTCCACACCATTAGGTCTTCCTTGGATTTAGTATAAGAAATAGGTTTGAATATATCATGGTCACATCCCATGGTTGCCTATTTCTTCCTTCTCATGGTCTTAATATCAATTGACTTCAACTTTAGTTCATTTCATTCTAAATTAGTCCTGACTAGTGAAGCTAGGTCCTTTCCTATCATTCTTTGAGCTTGGTTTCATTGCATTACACTATGTAGTGAAATCATTGAATGATATTTCATGGGTTGTGATCATTTTCATTAACTATTTGACATCATTGTGTTATCCACCTTTACTAAGGATTATGAATCTTTACACATCATTTGAAATGATTGTGACTATGTGGTGTCTTGTAGATTTAACCATTGATTAAAAAAAGGGGTAAAAATAAAAATATTGGTCATTTTATTTACCCCTTTGTTAGCTTCTCTATAAATATGTGATATTAAGACTTTTTAAAAATGTTGTAAGATCATTTTTGTATCACTATTTTGCTCAATTTACCAGTAAAGATGTTACTAATAAATATGTTACTCAAGTTTTAAAATGTAGCTATCGATAATTAATTATGATAATGTCCCATTATTTTCATGAAAGTAAGTTGTGATCATATTTTCATTAGATGTTATTTATATTCTCATATCACCTTGTTACATGTTCTTATTTTTATATAATATAGATTTATTCCTAGTAATACATAGCTCATTAGTAGATGAGACTAAAATTACATTTAATAATTATTATATATTATTTATTTCATCTCACATTTATATTTAATCTTTATATCTGATAGGGTTTTATAGTTTCTTACTTTGATCTCACTTATTCTTTATATTATAGAATCAATGTATCGTGCATTTGGAGAGGATGATTTTATGGATTTGTTTTCAAAAGGCACCAAAGTTTAATAGGGAAGAATGTATCCAATTATAAGGAAACCACATTACAAATGTGTTGTAAGATGATTTATTATTTTTAGTGTTGAAATAGTGTTTGATGGAAAAGTACAATTACCTTATTTAGTTGATGGATTTAAAACCTTAGTATATGTTGAGAAAAAAATATACTACATTCCATGGGAAGAGAGTGATTTTTTAAAGTATGTAGATCCATCCATTCCCATAGTTCATATTGATTACATTTTTATTGACTCAGAATATTATAGTGTAGTGGAAGAGGGAGATTCTAGTGATGGTAGTGAAAACACCATCAATTATATACGACCTAAAGATAGAATTTATTTTGTTATAGATGATGTCATTCTAAAATAAAAATGTTTTAGGAAAGATGATGAGATATCCCAAGGTTTTGTAAATCATGTTTTAGAATATAATAAAGATCATGAAAAGAGATTAATACCCTTGATGTTTCGTGTAATGCTTTTAAATGTGGTAATTTTATGTCATGATTGCTCAAACTTACTATAACCCATTAAATTAACATCTTGGCTAATAATACATTTGGTTTTCTATGAAATAAGAAGAACCCTTATGGTCAATAACATTTGTGGTCAATTGGATGGTTTGTACCTTGTAAGTATCAGTGAACATAATTTGAAGTTTAGGGGCGTTATTGCTAAATTGATCCATTTGTGCTCATCTACAAGAAACTATGTTGCATAGGGAACAATTAAAAATGTAATTAAAGGAGATATGGTATAATTTAAGGGATTGTATGCCAACAACTTTGGTATGTTTATTGATATATTATTCATCCCTCCTATCAAAATATGTTCCCTATATGAAGTATTTATCATACAATGGCATGATAGGTAATTAGTCAACATAAATGGTTCTCCTCTAGATATGAGATTCAAACAAGCCTTGGATGAGCTTGAGTTGAACATGTGGGATGAATTATAATAACATCAACCACAAATGGTATATATATTTTATTGTTATTACACTAGTTATAATCATTCTAAAAAAACGATCAAAACACCCTACAATGCTCAAAATTGTCAAAAAATGAATGCTTCTCTACCCATTTGGTCAAGTCAAAATATTGATGAGTATATAAAATAGTATAGTTTTTTGGATGAAGTGGAGATTGTGAAAAACAATTTTTGAAAATGTGATTGTCTCAAAAAAATTCCCTAGCTTAAATCACATTTATATGTCATAAAATTAGAACCATGAATGAAGAAGACAGAAAACATTATGTGTTAGATGCATTAATAGAAGATACCATATTTAATATGGATGAAAAATATATGGAGGTTCATAAAAGTGAATTTGATGGGATGGATGTATATTAGAATGCATGGCACAAATATTATGGGTACTCAAGGATCACCTTCTATAGTCATAAAGCATACTCGATAAATGGTCACAGGCATGCAGTAAATGGTAACACTAAGAAAAAGAAAGAAAATTCAAATACCACCATAATAGTTGCTTACATGTCAATAATGGTTGATATAAATTAAAATATTTTTCTAAATTTAACTCATGTGTATGGAAATATGGAATTAAATTTCCTCAAAGGCTCTTTATGCATTACATACCCATAATTTAATGTGGAAGAAGTGTAATAAGGATCTCAAATTTTGGAAACTTATACTAGTGTCACATATAAGTTTCAACAAGATAATAACCAAAACATTTCAACATGTTTTTAATGTAAATAAAAACTTTTCACCAAGTTTGGTGATTGTATAGACTTGTACAAAAAACATATAGCCACCAAATGACTAGAAGCACTCTAAAAACTTCAAGAGAAAAAAGCGTGGCATAATGAATACATTAAAATTTGTTGTGCATATTACTAATTCCATAGATTATAATCAAAGTAAAAACCTCAAGGATTATTTAGCATTGTGCACATTAAAATTTACCATAAGAAAAATTCCATAGCAAGGATGGGAAAAAAATCAAACTCAATAAGTAGTGTTATGAACCTCCCAATTACTTTGACTAGTATACTCACACATGGACACAAGAATAGGGATTTTGGCCACATTAAACTACCATTTCTTAAATTTGAAACAAACTACATAGCCACATAATTGGCTTTGTTTCTCAAGGATCTTGATTAACCTATCATTGATGAAAATGGGTATTTCTTTTACACTTTTGGATCATAAAAACAACCATTGCATGATACACAATGATAAATGTAAAGGGTACAAGTAAAATGTTGTCCATGTTGAATAAATTAATAGTGTTACTAGTACATGTAATTCATTTAAAAAATAACCACCAATTCTCTACTTACAACTAGATAATGCTTTGAGTTATAACAAGAAATAACACCTTTTTTATTTATATCAATGTTGATAGTAATAAGGGTATACAACATTGTATATGTAATATTCCTCCTAGTGAGACAAACCCATGAGTATATAGATGGTACATTTTGTATATTAGTAACATCATTATGGAAACTAGACATATTTTCTTTTCCACATATCATGGACACCTTCAGAACATGCCAAGTGGGGTGAAGTACATTCACTACTTACCTTATTGAGGAAGTATACAACTCCAAATCCTTGATGGAGCCACACTTGTTGGATGTAAGCCACAATATATTGGTTATTATCCAACCTAAAATGTTAAAGTTACATTTTGTGGATGGAAAACCATTGATGGAATATAAATCAATAAAAAGATAACTCTAATGGTCTAATCCAATACCAATATGGCATACAAATGATAATGGTGAACCAAACTTGTTAGAAGGGAAGCCTACTCCATTACCTTTAAAATAAATCAAAGAAATAGAAGATATAAAAAAGGGAATAAAATTATATATCTAAAATTGAGGAAAAATTGTATAAAATGGAGTTAGAGAATACTAGCTTCCAAAAATAACATATTGGGAAAATATTTTGTGTTCTTTAGATAGACCATTTGTAAATTATAACAAGATGTTTAATCCTTGTTTTTAGCCACAAATAATACAAGAAAATGACATATATGACCAAATAATAGGAGCCATTAATGTACACAAATAAAACTAAATTAATAAACATATCTCAAGAAATACTGATATTTATTTTTGACATATTTCTAGAATATCTAAACAAACAGTCAATCCATTGATGGATGTGTATGTGGGATAGATGCTTCCAGTATGAAAAAAAATAAAAATGAAAATATATGGATGGGAAGGGAAGATATTTATATTTAACTTAAACTAAAAGGTGTGAATGTGGATTAAAAGGTGAGTATTTAATATTGGAAACCCAATAAGGAGAGAAGTTGGTGAAGCATTATATATAGATTTTTTGACACGTAAAACATGGATCAAATTAGATGAAATCAAACAAGACATTGATTTAGATATCACCATATGGGCATGGATGCCAAACAAAAAATATAAAGATGGATCGATTAAGATTCCTAAACATGGAAATGAGGAAATTGAATCATACCTTACACTACTTGAACATGGTAATGAATACTAAGGTGAAACTATTGAGGTTCATAAATTAATGTGATATCATCTTGGCCCAGGATGCAGGTGTTTTGAAAATTTTATTCTAAATCAAGATACAATAACTTGGCCTTGCATTTATACCTTAATTATTTAATATGAAATGAATATTGACATTGATTTCTTATATTTGACCAATTTTTATTCAATATTTTTATCCCCGCTTCTATTCAAGCTTCTTTCTATTGGCCCATTAATGAGGAAACCATAATGTTTCTTAAATATGAATCTAAGATTAATATTATTTTTAGAATATTAATTTTCATAACTATGTAGAGCTAATACTTTATTCTGATTAATGTTCAAATATTTAATAAAAATAATTTTCAAATAGTTTTAATTTATTGTCATTATTCTACTTATGTTCATGGGAGATGTGTTAGTAGCTATCCATCACTATAAGTTATGAGGTTCTATCACACTAAGTTGATGATATATGTTTGAAAGACACAATAAAAGTTGGTGATGTAAGAAAGAAAGGCTTGTGAATAATTAAACTATAAGTATATTATTTCAATTTTAGGATTCAATGTCATCAAGAATACATGGAGACATCGAGGTCTATTTTATTCTCAATGTGGCATCAACAAAATGCACAGATCTATTGAAACTATTAGTACACATTATCTCTCCATATTTACAATTTTTTGTGCTCACAATTATATGTTAACATACTAGCTATCAGATGCCAAATATAAAATTAAAGGGGCCTCTATGGACATGTGAGTTTGTTGATTTCATATTAATATATGGCTAGGTCCATTAGTCATGAAGATATCATGTACTATGTGGCATGAATGTTTAATTTGTGAACCTTGAATTATAATATATTTGAGTGATCACACATTTTCATAGACAAAAATTATTCAAAATTGAGTTATATAAGCATTCAATCCATTGATTGACATGTATGTGGCTAAAAAGGTGAGGTTATAATATTTGAAACCTTATAGAAAAGAAGAAGGTAGTGTTTTTTATACAGATTATTTAATGCTTGTTAAAACATGGATCAAAAAGGTTATGAAATATAATTATATGTCCTCCATATTGATGGATTCCCTACACATTATCAATAAATAAATATATAATAGCTAATCCATTTAAATCACATTAGTGTGGATACAAAGTGATTAATGTACTAGTACATAAAGTGTGAACTTTAGAAATTTCAATTCATGTATGTGGTAACTATCTTTGGTTTTACAAGAACATGCAATTTCTACATCAGTCTATAAAAATAATATGAGAAATAGAGACCTATTTTATTATCTTGGGTAGAATGGACACATACCCATTCTACACATTGAGATAAGAGTAATGACCTGTAAATTGATAATATGAGCAAGAAAGTCCTATGTGATTATCTAGTGTAGAATTGGTGCTTAATGATTATACACAAGATTATTAAGTAAAATGATAAGTATGTTTTACATTGGGCACATAGATAATGAAAAACATTGTCTAATACTTGTACATGGTGATAGTAAGTTTGTTTTACAATTTTTTGACTGATATTTTTGAGTCTTTTGTATCATGATGTGATTGGTTAGTATATGATAATTTTTGGATAAATATTAAAAATTACTATAATAAAAATAATTAGGCAATAGAATGACAACAATATGAGGTCACATTATCTAAGTTATCAGGACCCATATCAACTATTGGACCATTCTAAAATATTGTTCCATTTCCCCTAAATATGAATGTAAAGGTGAAAAATCATTTAGGATATAATTGGAATTTGATTCCACAATATAATTTGGAATATAGTAATTGATATTTTGGAATCAAATGTCACACTAATTAAAACAAATAATAAAAATATTGGAATCTAATATCCCACTAGATAAAAACCAATAATAACAATATGGAAATCTAATTTCAATAATTATAAAACTAAAAAATAGATATACTATAAGTCCAAATTCTTATAAATATGTCTAAATTTAATGAAATGATGGTTACATTGATACCATCATTATACATAATTTCAACATGAGACATATACAAGGTGCATATGATATGTAGTTTGAAACTAATATTTTAAAACCCAAATCAATTTAAAATTTTGAACCAGTCTTAGGGACTATCATAACCCATCATGATGTACTTTTATAGACTATATTGAGCCAATACTCAAATAGTTCATTTAATTTTGGTATGGTTAAGGTGATTAAATCACTCAATGTTGTAAGGTTTTTCGGTTTGACTTAATTGTATCATTCATCTTACCAATTTGATAATATGAGTTGAATTTGTTCATTAATGATTGAAAGGTTATAAGTATGATTGGGTTGTACAGTCAAGATAATCTCAACTATTGGGTAGTAATGCACCTTTTCTCTAAGGTTGGGGCATGTGCCTTCTGATCTATGTATCTATGTCTATCTTTTTAGATATATGAACTTTTTGTATTTATACATATTTATCCTAATATTATTTATATATCCTTATAATGATACATATTTCAAATCAACAAGCCAATAGATAAGGTATTACATTGGTACATAGGTGTACTCCTAAACCTTGTTATTTCAATTTAAATATTTTTAATTTCATATTACATGCACTAATTATGTCCTAGAACACACTCTTGGTTGTAGGTCAATTGCTATAAAATCACTCATGTTGGACTCATGTAAAGGAAATGTGTTTTATACACACCTGTGTATACATTTATTCTCCTTTAAACCAGTAATTTCATTATGAGATTAAAGAAGGGAAATTGTAGATAATATTTATGGATTATATATCACCTTAATATTATACACTTGAAAAACTTAGACCTTCTTTGTTCTTATTAGTTTTTGACCTTACTTACATTCAAAATTCTCACATCTCCTCCATCATGTTATCCTTGGCCTATCTCTTATTATGACCAGTCTTATGTTGTGACCCAGACCTTCTATATTTCCCATAATGATTAAAACTTGTTTATCTTCCACCTCTATAAGTTTTGAGTGTGTACCTAAATTTGTATACCCTAGACACTAGTAGCTTAGATATAAATCTTCATTGATGCAAGTGTCCCACTCTAACATAAGTGTCCAGTGCCCTAAAGTCATCCAATTTTCAAATGAAATGCACCGTCATGGTTGGCCTGAGTGCTTTAATGTAATTTATTTATCCAAAGAGATTGATATAAATATAATATAAAACCTCATTCATTCCTCACCTATAAAATATTTTTGTACTCACCAAACAATTTATAAAGAACATTCAATCAAGCAATCAAATGATCAAAGCTTCCATATTTTCTCATATTTCAATATCACTCATAAAGATAGAATATACATAGGTCTTAAGTACTAAAGTATCATCCTAAGAGTTATATTTTCCATGTTACAAGCTAGGTCACTAATGAACTTACTTTCCATAAATTACATGATTCAGATACAAGTCAACACATAGGGGAGAAATAAATTAGTTTGAGTCCCTCTTCAAAGTATTTATATATTTATGTAACACTAATTGATAGAGGAATATTTTGGGTTAGCTCAACACTATGTGTCTATTAACCCATTTTACCCAAGGTCATTATGAAGATGAATAATAAGATTTTTTAATTTCATGAGGAGAAACAATCTATGACCTAGATCTGAATGCACTAGATTAAAGGTGAAGACAAACTTAGAAGAATCTAGGTGGTCACATCCTTTTCAAGTAGGAGTTTTGTATAGGATACCTACATAAAGTTTAGATAATAACATTGATGAAACTATCTAAGGATGATGCTAATGTTTGTATCTCTAAAGATAATCAATCCAAAATTTGGTGATTATTTTAAAATCATGTTCTATTATGCTTTCTACTTTTTATAGATCCCAAACTATGTTAGCATCATAACTAGCTAAGTAAATTTCTTCGTTGTCATTTCCATACCTAGCATAGTTGTACTTATTATTTTTATCATATCTAAGTTTAATAAATTTAGTATATGTTTATTTTATTTTAGCATCTTATTGGCCTAGTATAGACATAGTTTATCATCCTTGTGCCTTAGGATATATCTATCACTTTTAACGCTACATAACCCTAATCTATGTATTTCTAAGGTTAAACAAATTGATACACAAAATACATAAAAAATATAAACCTTATCTCCTACAAACATCATAGAGATCAAATTCCCAAAAGGGGGGAATATGGTTAGGTTATTCATATATCTACCCTAAAAAAACACTAGATAATCTTAGTGTTTCCTTCATCATGTAAAATCACATCAAACTGATGTAGTTTTCCCTCCTAAGTTTATATGTGAAATAATGGAATGTAAGACTAAATGTTAGTTTTCCTATGACTAACCTTGAAAAAATCATTAAAATTATGTATTTAACTTTTGAACCTTCAAATAATTTTTTTTTTTAATAAAATATAAGGAGATGTAAACTTTGTAAAGCTTTTGTAATATAAATAGATTGATGCTTAGCCTCTAACATGACCCTTGCTTAGATAAGACTCATAAATAAAAAATAAGGATATTGTTGGTATGTGAATGCTCCAAATTTACAATAACAATGGTAATAAAAGACATTATTAGTGACATAGAATCTCAAAAACATTCTACAAGTTACATTTGGATAAGTCTACATTACCTAGACAGGGTCACAATGTGACCTTGTTAAAAAGCCATAAGATATAAAGATAAAATTATAGAATAAGATTGGGGATACCCATGGTAAATTTTAAAATGTGAAATATAAGTGTTTTATTCAACACACCCCACCTTGAATTTTGATGAACAAGTGTGGACCCTTTTATTTTTATAAGGCGTGTTCATTATATGGTTGTACATGCATGTTTGGACTATCTTCTTACTAAGGAAATTTGGGAAATTTTTGTAGTATGTTACCTTTCTTGAATATATTTTCCTCTCACAACATATTTTTTTAATTAGAACAACCTTTTGTAATAAATATATTAATGAAAATTGTGAAAGCTTGCTATGTATAATAGATATTTGGATTTATTATTTGGGCTAACTTATTCTCAATTATGAACATTTTGGTCTTTGACATTTTGGTTTTTGGGAAATTTTTGATGAATTTTTTTTGGTTAGGAGATTTTCTTTAGGAATGTTTTAGTGGGAAATTTTCATTCAGGAGCTTTTCTTTAGGAACTTTTTGGTCAACAACTTTGTGTTAGTAAAATATTCTTTCTATCTTTTTTCCTCAACCTTTTATTTGAATATTTTCTTTAGGAAACTTCTCTTTGATATATTTCATTGAGAGACTTTCAGTTTGAACACACACCTTCAACAACTTTCTCTAATAAATCCTCTTGAGTAATAATTTTTATCTTTAGGAAAAAGTATTCAACATTTTAGCTTTAAAAAAAAAATATGAATGTCCCCAAAAAACATTTTGGTCTTTTGAGTATTTCATTAAGAACTCTTGGCTTACCAAACCAAATGGTTTAACTTGAATGTAAGTGATTAATCTAAAATAAACCACATATTGACAAGTGTAAAAAAAAATGTAGCAATGTGGCATCCCAAAATGAGTATGTGTCTTATGTGGCATGCCCACTAGGATAAGGTTGTCTAGTTTGAATTAAATGAAGGTGATAGTCTTGTAGACATTAGTGATTAATAACACATGAGTTAAATTGAATGCTATAAATAATATATTGTTGATTTGTTAACCAAATTCACATCCATTGATCATCATCAAGATCAAGCATATATTTCCTTATGTGAACTCAAAACCCTATCTACATTAAACCAAGCTATAATTCACATAATTAATGTGACAAAGCACCATTACCAAAATCTCAAATTTTACCATCACTAGAAAACTAATAATGGCATCTTAATGAAGAGCATGCAAGGGATCATATGCACTATATAAATTCTCCATTAAATACTCAACATAATACATGAATGCCATTTTTAATTCCTTAGTATTCAATGATATCAACACTAATTACTCTACAATGTGGTAGTTCATAGAAGGTGTCAACACATTATCCTAGAAGAAGATGTCTCATAGGAGGAATGAAAAGGTATAGCTAAGCTAATACCTTTCAAATGCCAAGCACTTCATTATGTTGCTACCCAACTGGAGTTCATGCCATGCATTGAACTATTATGAGATATTTTCTTCAAAGAGAGGATTACAGATGATGAGTTATGCCACTACATCAATAACAATACTCTCATCACTAACATATCTATATAATCACTCCACATGTATTTACACCTACCCATCTGATATGCTACCTTCAATTTTCATAGCATAGGTAGTTGGAAGAACAAAAATAATGTAGAAAAAATAGTGAGCAAGTGGCTTCTCCTAACAGGGGCATTCTCACTCAAATAGACCACCAAGAATACTATGCCCATTACTAGATTTTGGATGTTCATCTAAATTGGTATGACACTATTGAATTTTTTATATGGCCACCCAAACATCCACTTCATTTATTTGGAAATGTGATCATTGTTTGACTTATTAATCATGTTGGAATGCATTTTTCACTAGGATAAATTATCAGTGCCTGATTGCATGGATGTATATTGTACAAGGATATGATTCCCCAGGGTAGCAACTTTTACATGATTTTTTATTTCCTAGATATAGGCATGGGCACTATCTATAGACATAATGGGGATTTATGGGATACAAGTCCCAAATACATTAAATATGAAATTTATGATGTATACTCATTTATCTATATATATGCTTATATAAGGAACATATTGAGAATTGCTAAAGATTTATATCTACAAGTTTGGATGGTGATTCATAGTGAACCTCTAGCTAGATTTCCTAGAATATCACTAATGAACTCATGTCTTTATGAGATTAATAGTTGTATCTAGATTACACTATTATAATGGTCATGAGACATAAGGTTGATACCCTTCCCCTCCCTAATTATGTCCCATATAATGTAGATGAATAGTAGATTACCTATTAGATGTGAAATGGGATTGATGAAGACCTCACCAAGAGTAAAAATAGAACCTTTCATGGCTCCCATATCACAATTAGGAGAATGTGCTACACCTATCATAGACACATTATAGAGGTTGGTAGTAATAGAAAGGCTTATGCCTTAGCTACCTTTACCCATAGGGATTGGGATCCCCATGGTAAAGTATAAAAACATGTTCCTAATCTAGATATTCCCTATAATCATGAGTCCTCTGACCATGACTTCTTATTTATCAATGATAAATATGATGCAAAGGTCAAGGAAAGGGATGCAACTACTAGTGTGAGTTGGGACTTGCTTAAGGTAATCTAAGTGGATCCTTCCCTCACACTTGGATAAGTAAAATTCAAAACCCCACCAATAGGTGAATGGACATCTTTAGATTTATAGAACTATAGACCTTTTCATTAACCACAACACTAAAGCCAAAACCCTTAAAATCCACACACTATGATGATGGCTTTAAAGCAAGAACAAGGTAGAAAGGAAACATTAGTTTCTATAGAATAAATGTAAGAAAAAAATCCTCATGTTTATGTTGAATTGAGGAAAATAAAGTAAGAACAAGCAAAATTAATAATGTAGGCAAAGGACAACACTGTTGGGAGAGAATATTAGATTAATTTTCTAGATTCCTCTAATGAAGAAGACCTTTAGTCTACATTATAAATTAGTCTACATTATCCATCTAATGCCACATCTAATAAATGTAAATTAGTTTAAATAATATGGATAACCATGCCTAAGGTAATCCCTAAGATTGAGCCTTTAAAAGATACCAAAATAGTAGCATAGCCATTAGAACCATCAATTTTGACCCTTCCAAATTGGGTCAAGTAATTAAGAGCACCATCTTGTAATAAGCTAGACTTGAATATAATTGAGTTACCCACTGTGAGCTCAAACTTTGATAAGTTGATTATCTCTGTGCAAAGGGTGAGGAAGAGGAAGATAAAAGACAACATTGGTCAAAGCTTAATTTTGGAGTAAAGAAATGAGATCTAACATCTTTCAAAAAGACAAGATAGAAAGAAGTGTATGTCCCCTTTCATTAAAGACATTAGGTCCTATATGGAGACCCACACTAGAGAATTGAAAGCCATTCACGAGGGCAAAAAATAGGCAAGGAAAGAGTTCGAGCAAGAATTGGATACCCTTGGGGAATAACAATAGTTAATCCATATTCCTTTCAAAATAGAACATGATGTCAAAAATGCAACATTAAATTTATACAATATATTAGATATTATTGATTGTTTAAGGCCACAATTGGCCCACTAAGCAACTATAATAACTAAATTGGCTAAGTATCTCAAGGATGATGAGACAAAACTAAATTTTTTGGTTATGTATATCCCAATAAGGATTTTATCCATTTTAATTTGATTTTCCCAGAGGAGGCCACACATGCATTAAATCTAGTGGTTATTAGGACCCAATAAGCCTAGGAATGGATTACATCTATTGATGCTTTAGTCATAAATATCACTGAGCAAGAGAATTCGGTAGTGCATATTTTTAATGAATTATACTTAACACATGAGTGGTACGGCATAAGGATTTGGTTGTCAGTTTTATTTTTGACCAAATGCTACAGAAAGACTTAGCTAATTTCAAATAGAGTTTGCAAGGACTAACCTTAGAAGACATTGAGGGCAAGTTAGAGCTCAATAAAGAATAAGGCCACTTAAGTATAAGTATTTTGAGTAGTCTTTAGAGCCACTAAAGTTGAGCAAGAAAGATTTATAGCATAGTTTCACAAGGTAAATAAACCGACTCTTATTTATATGAGCATAATAAGGGTACAACATGTAATAGGATAAAAACACTATCAATAACTTGAAGTCAATAAGTTTAGCTTCACTGCATCTATAACTTCAACAACCTAGAATCCACCCATTATTCTAGTTTTAACACCACCTACCACTTTAGTTCCTATAAGTTCATTGAGTGAGTTAGCTACAACTTATATCATCACCAACTACCACTTCAGTTTTAAACATGATAAAAAGTAGTTCCATGTAAATGCTAAGTAAGCATTAGTTAAAGGCTAGTTTTATATACAATTTTGCATGTAGTATTTATTTTAGCTAACAAATAGATAGTTAACCTTAATTTAATTCATATTATAATTAACCAAATTGTTTTTATAAAATGCACATGTTTCATTATTGTTCTAAATTATGAGTTATAACATATAATTTTGTATTAAACTAGAACTTGGGTTCTATTCATTTTGATGTGGTCTAAGGCTTCACTAAAGTTGGAGGAAGAGGAGACCACTTCCAAAAGTCTTCAAATACATGTAAAATCCTCTTTCAAAGGGTTGAATTTTTTTATCAATATACAAGAAAAAATGAAATCATTGATTATCACACAATTGTGTTTGTTCTCTCTTCTTATTTTTCTATGTTATTAAAATTTTAGATTCTTTGTCTATATCAACTCACTAATTTTGATGTTTTTAGATGATACAGATCAATCTAGTTGTTATAATTGATGTATTCTAATCTAATATGTGCAAAAGTTATTGAAGATTAGTAAATTTCATTGAATTGATAAATTATCTTAGATTGTGTTGATATTTTGAGGTGTGTAGGAGTATTTATTTTCAATAGTCTTATATTCATGTGTTGTAGATAATATATATAACTTCTTGGTATGAGTTATAATATCTCCATTAAGGGTGTGTAATAGCAACTATAAAGAGAACAACCTTAAGATAAGACAATTAAATTCCTTATACCTATTTCCCCGGACTACTTAATTGTGCTTGTTCATGAGTGTAAAACAACTACAAATGGAAAACATTGGTCTTGGAGATAATTTTCCACCAAATAATCAAACTTAGAATTGACTTTTTAAGAAAACAAATCCTCTTTTTCTACCTTACCTTTCCCTCCTTTTGAGTTTCTTTGATATCTACAGATCACAGAGTAATTCTCCACCAGGAAAACTCACTTGGTGTTTTCTTTGTTTTATATTTCAGATATACATCCATAAACTTGGTTAAAAAACTTGATATTCCACCAATTATTTATTTTAATCACATATCTACAACTTGTACCCTAAATTAGAACTTCATTTCCATAGAGATAATAAAATGTTATATGCTACCTCATTCAAGTTTTATGGTGTGCATAAAACCCACACCAATAGAAAAAAATTATCACTAGAAGGAGGGCACACTTGTGTTTTTTTATCAATAGTATAGGTTAGTCACTATGTAGATTTATACTAGAGACACCTAGGAGAGTATCAAGGTTTAGGGCCTAGGCTAGACTTTTAGTTTCACCTTTATCAAATTATAGGAGTCCTAGACTAATATTGATCACCTCTAAGGTGTAATTAGATAGGACACCTTTCTTAATAATAATTTTTCCTCTCATAAACCATCCTATGGATCATCATTGGTTAGTCATATTTTCTTTTGCCATTATTGGAGATCAATATAATTTATTATGGAACCCAGATAAATACTTGCGTATGTTTTCCCCCTCAAATGGGAGAATTAAAGAGGAGCATATTAAATATTTAAAGGTTACTCTAATATTAATAAATGCCAAAAATGAGGATTTTGCATGCATAATTTTTCCATTCACTCTAAAATATTATGCTTTGATTGATATCTTAATTTTCAAGAAAATTTCATCACATCATGGAATACCTATCAAAATGCTTTCCTTTCACAATTTGGGTAAGTTACTAATCCAATTTTGGTGTATCATCATTTCAAAAGCATGAAAAGGGATCCCAAAAAATCAATTAGAGCCTTTAATGCAAGGTTTCATAATATATACACTTGGATCGACATGGCATACAAATTACAAGTACATCTAACACTCAAAATATATAAGAATGATCTGGATCCCATCACTAAAATATTCTAATTTAGTATTGGCATATGAATAAGTTATCAACTTTGATATGAAACTCAATTCTCATCTCAACTTTATATGTTAGGGGGAAAAACATTCAATAATGGATTTACATCTTTAAATCCAATTCCATATGAAAATAAAAATGTCCCTACATTTAACCAAAATTATTTTTATGTTATACCTCTCATTATACAATAAGTAAAAAATTATAATTAAAATCTATTGAATAATAAAACACAAAGGAATAGCCATATCATAACCAAAAAAATCAACATCTGACTCATTTCAACATAGTAGTTGCTCAAGGTGCTAACTCCACCAAAGCTAAATTAGATTATATACAAATAATGGTCCAAAAATTGAATGACTTCCTAAATATGCATAAAATTATGGTAAATGACACTAATCAAAATTATAACTAGAATTATAGTTTTCAAAGTTATAATAATCCCTTCAATAGACCCACCAATAATCTAGAACAATAATAGTCAATAAGCTACCAAAAATTAATACCATTGACACAACTTTATTTAATTGATTTAGATTTTAGAACATATAACATCATGGGGAATTGGATTGTATGGATTTATATTTATCCTTTAAAACATTTCAAAGGGAAATGGTCAGATAAGATAAAACAATGAATCCCCTAGATCTTCTCCATGAATCAGGACCCTAAAATTTAACTATAGTCTTTGAAACTTATGATTTTCCCTTAGTGAAAATGATGATGTTTTAGAGGATAATTATACTAATGCTCAATAATTTCAATTGTTCAACAAGAACAATTAAAATATGAGGAATAGATAGCTTCACACAACTATTAATCCTAATAATACAATTAGTCCCTTGAATCTTAAAAATGATAATAATCCTCACCCCCAAAAGGTAATGATTAGCCTCAGCATATAGAAAAATATATCAATGGATGATATAAAATTATTGAGGACATGAAAAATATCAAGGCTAATATCACTCTCCATGAACTAGATCAAATAACTAAATAGAAGGATCTCTTATGGAAATCTATTAGAAAAAGGCCAAAACGGCTAACATAAATGTCATATGTAATATCAAGCCCAAGGTTCCCCCTTTATTTCTAACCATTTAGATAGTTGGAAAAAATATAAATAATTATTTGGTGGATTGTGGAGCTTCAAATACTATGATGCCAACCTCAATTTGCCTAAAGTTTAGTTTGACCAAAAGTCCATCCAAGAGGACTTTTTCATAGATAGATAAAATAGAAGTACTTGTGATAGAGGAAATTAATGATGTACACATCTAATTCACATAAAAACCTTTTGTAAATATTATTATCAATATATTGGTAATAGGTATTCCTGAAGGTATGGGCTACTATTGAGCAGTGGTTGGTCAAAGACACTCAATGCATATTATTCCATAGACTTTTCTCATATTTGGCTATCAAGGATAGGCATTACCAACTAAATTGAAACTTATCAAGAGCCAAGAATGAATCACCCTATTACAAAATACAACATTTATAATGAATAAGTGAGATATAAATCTGTCATTCTTGTAATTTATACATTTACTACAAAGCATGAAATATAGGATGAAGTGTAAGGCTCTTCCTAGTTATGGACCCTACATTTATTTGGATCAAGATTAAAGAAAGGATCAAGTTTTGGTATTTATATGTTTTTTCTACAAGGAAATAAATACTAGCAACATATACATTATAATTTACACACACCAATAATAGAGTAGATTATGAAGCCCTCATTTTGGGATTATAGTTCAATCTCAAGAATAATGTCAAGTAATTGTTGGTATATGGAGACTCAAAAATTGTGATAAAATAGGTAAAAAAATAATTATCAATTCACATTTAAATATTTAAATAAATATAAACATAGATCCTAGGATTTAATTGAGTCATTTAAGGATTTTAATATAGTGGCCATTCTAAGAGAACAAAACCAAGCTGCTGACTCACTAGCCACTTCAACAACAAATTTGGCACCACTACATGAGTGGAAAGTTCTAAATTGATCTATTGAATTGGTACCTTTTCCATTAGTACTAGATAATATTGATAATTTTTAGTTGTTTGAAGATGATCAATAGATCATCTAATTTTTGACCAATTCAGGACAATTCAAGTCCTGAATGATTGATGATGAGGGAAAAAGTCATTTATGGCATAAGTAATTGGATAAATAATATGACATAAAAATGAAGTAAAATTATGTCCCACTTTTTATCATTTCCTTGTAAGGATCCTTTTATATGGATCCTTAAGTGTAGCAATAAATGTAGCTTGAGGTTAATGAGTCTGAGTTTATCTATGGATATTTGAAAGATGAAATAAACTTACATCTTATCAATATTGGTTTAAGATTCACTCCAGAAGATATACAAAGGGTTAAGGATTCGATCATTAGATATAAATATGTAATTTCCTAGACATATGATGATTTGAGCATCTTTAATCCTAGGTTCATCACCCATATAATTCCACTTAAACCAGATCAAAAGCCATTCTAAAAGAGTCAAAGAATAATTAATAATATTATAAAACCATTGATCTAGAAGGAAGCAGAGAAGATACTAAATGATAGGATAATATTTCCTATTAGGCATTCAACTTGGATGTCTAATATAGTTTCAGTTAGAAAAAAAGTGGCAAAATCAGGTTGTGCATCAACTTCAAGATCCTTAATAAAGTTTTAGATAAAGATAACCAATCTCTACCCTCATTAGATGAGGTGATATAGAATATGAATGGTTCTATAATTATTTATTTATTCTATATTGATTTTTAGGATATAATCAAGTGCTATTTGAATCAAAAGATAGAATGAAAACTACGTTTACTACAAAGTGGGGAACCTATGCATATAAGTAGATGTCATTTGACCTGATCAATACAAGAGACAATTTTAAAAGAGCCATATACCATGAATTCCAAGGGATAATATGTAAATACTTAATAATATACAAAGAAGACCTTAATATTTTTTCAAAAAATAGAGTTCATCATATAGACCATCTTTAGTCTATTTTTGAAAGATGTAGTAAGTTTGGTATCTCATTGAACCCCAAAAAGAGCATATTCAAAATTACTAAAGGCAAGTTGTTGGGTCACGTTATTACCAAATATGGTATCACCATTGACCCATATATAATTTATGTAATTTTCAAAACAATTTTTCCAAATAGCAAAAAGGATCTTAAGTCCTTCTTTGTCAATATTATTTTTTTAAGAAAATTTATATCAGGATTTGTGGAAATTGTCAGACCTCTAAGCATAATGATTAAATAGGACACCAAAGTGGAATGGACACTTGAAGCTAGTAAACCTTTATAAGACATAAAAAAATAATATATCATAGGCCCATGTATTGGTAGCCTAATTTTACTAAGGATTTCATCTTGTACTTGTTTGCTTTAGAGCATACAATCAGTGTTATACTCACACAAAATAAGAAAGAGAGTGAACATACTATTTATTTAATGAGCACAAACTTAAATGATGAAAAAATTAAATATTTATTGATTAAAAAAATAGATTTGGCCTTGTCAAAGTGGTAAAAAAGCTCTGACACTACATTCTTAGGAAGAAAACCATTGATATTATAGCAGATCATATTGTCAAGCTCACATTGGGATAGAATGAGTTGGGACAATGTAGGGGAAAATAGATGGTAAAATTACAAGAGTTTTAAATTGAGATTAGACCTTCCAATACTGTTAGAGGAAAATACATTATTTAGTTGATGACCGATCCAAACCCATGCATCAACATTGAATAGGTTTTCTAAACATAGGTTTCCAAAGAAAAATGGAATTTAGATATCATTCAATTATTCATCACTGGAACTTGTCTCCAATAACACTGAAGAATAGAAAGAGAGCCTTGAGACTCAAAGCTACTCACTATATGATCAGGAAGGTAATTCTGTATAGGACAAAAATATGAAGCCATATATTTGATATGTGTATTACATGATGAAGCCCAAGAGATTTTGGAGAACCTAAATGAAATAGTGGCCATCCATCTAGAAATACCATAGCCCATAAAATACTTATAATGGTTTATTATTATCCAAAAATATTCAATGATGCTCACTCCCATGTAAGGATGTGCCATAAATGCTAGGTTTTAGCAAAAAGAGAGGTGCATGTAGCAATGACCCTGTAACCCATGACTAAGGGTAAGTCATTTTCCCATGGGGCTTAGATTTCATTGGTGTTATCAACTTGAACTCTTCATTTGGGCACAAATTTGTGCTCACCACTACATATTACTACACCATATCGACTAAAGTAGTAGCCACCAAGAATTTGAGAGCATTAGATGTGATCAATTTCTATGAGGAGAATATCTCAACTAGGTTTGATACTTTGATTTCCATGGTTTGTGATAATGGGACAACGTTTCAATTAACTAAATTTCTAGAGTGGACCCATAATAATTAGATCTCCATTAAATCATCATCCAATCACTACCCACAAGGGAATGGATTTGTTAAATCAACCAATAAGAATCTCATTGATGTTATCAAGATATGAACTATGGATAAACCCATAGAGTGGCATTTATTACTGAAATATACACTTTGGGTAGATTGAAATTGGTATAATAATGAACTTAGAGCCTCATCATATTTGTTAGTTTATGGGAGATAACTAGTATTCCCAATCATGCTTAATTTTCCAACATATTAGTTCATTCAGGAATATATGGAACAAATCAAGAGGATAGATTCAAAATTATTGGATATCATAAAAATGGAATACTCTAGGATAGAATCCCTACATAACTTCAAAAGTAATAAAGATATCATCAAAATATGGTTCGATAAAAGTGTAAAATTTAATGCATTCAGGATGTATGACCTTGTGCTTCTATGTGACAAAGCCCATGAAAAAAGTGACAACATGACAATTTCACCCCACTATGGATAGAATCTTATCAAATATTTGAGATATTAGGAAAGAATGTTTTCCATTTAAATGACATTCAATGTAACAAATTAACTTATCTAATTAATGGATAGTTCTTAAATAATTAATTTGTAACTTCTCCATCCATAGATGTCTCTGAGTAACAACAGGTGTCCCAGTAGTAGTAGAGGTAGGTTAGATTTGATTTATTAGTTAGTTTCCTACTTTTAGTCTTTTCTTAATTAAAATATTCTATGCTTTCTATATTAGTAATTTTTTTCTTTGTGTATTTTGTTTTACTTAGTCTATTTTCATGTTTTTTTAGGTAGTTTCCTACTTTCTAAAATACCTTTCCTTTTGGTTTCATGGTAATCTAATTGATCACTCATAGTATAATCAAATAATAGCCTATTTAAATGGTTTTCTAAATATGTGTTTTGAATTCAACTTGAATCAATGGGTGTTACATCTTATACATTATAATTTTTAATATAGGTAAGCAATGATATAATTAACCATGATAATTTTATGAAGTGAATGATTTCACTAGGTATATATAATTTGTTCCTATATATCCATGAAAATTTAGAAAGATTTTATTATCTCCTCAGATAAAATTCACATTAAATTATAATTATTATTTAAGGTAATAACCATTGATATTAATGAAGTTGAAAGGGACATTCTGATGGACCTAATTATATGAACACTAGCTCAAGGTGGTCACCTTATTATGTCTTTCATTCAAAAAAAAAAAAAAGAAGGGAAATAATATAAAAGTCTAGAATAAAATTGAAAAGGATTAAAATCATACATGATAAAATAATATTAATGTATCATACATCATACAAATATATATTATGAAAGGGAGGAAGGGTGATCAAAGGTATCTCTGTCAAGGCTATGGACATATGTATAGAAGCATAGGAATGCTTGAGATCACAAGATTTCTTCTAAATTAACACCAAATCGCAATCAAACCTACAACTCATCCCATGTCTTTATTTAAATCCTTTTACATGGAGTAAAGAATACCACTTTGACACACAATGGTCTAAGGTATGGGTAAAAAAAGTATGTTAAATGGAATTTCTAAGATTCCCTTTGTTTTTTTTATTTAATCATTTCTTTTATAACATGGTTCATGATTTATATTGTTATTACAAAACCATGGATCCTAGGTTCTTGAAACTCAATAGTATTCACCCCTATGAGTTTTCATTATTGTATTCAAGACACCCCACCTTGCATTTTTGATGGACAAGTGGGGACCCATTGAAGTATTATTCATTATATGGATATACATACATGTTTGACCTATCTTATAATATATGGAAATTTGGGAAATTATGGTAGTATATTACCTTTGTTTCATCTATTTTTCCTCTCACAACCCATTTTTTATTATAATGACCTTTTAGAACTAATCTATTAATGAAAAATATGGAATATTACTATATATGATAGGTACTCAGATTTACTTATTCAAATTTAATTTTGGGCTCACTTATTTGACATTGAACATTTTTGTCTTTGAGAAACTTTTTGATTGATAACTTTTAGTCAAAATCTTTTTTTCCAAAACTTTTCAATTGACAACTTTTAGTTGAGAGATTTTATTTGGGAAATTTTTGGTTGATAACTTTGTGTTAATAAAATATTCTTTGGATCCTTTTTCTTGACCTCTTATTTATATATTCTCTTTGATAGCTTTCATTTGGAGAATTTGGTCAAAACTCACACCTTTGGCAAATTTCTTTGATAAATCTTCCTAAGCAATATTTTGGTCTTCAGGAAAAAGTATTTGATATTTTAGCTTTCAAAAAAAGATTCATGAATCTCTCTTAAGAATATTTTGGTCTTCAAAGTATTTCATTTAAAAATATTATCTCACCAAATCAGATAATTTAGCTTGAATACAAGTTCTAACTCCTAAATAAATCACATATTAACAAGTGTAAAAAAAGGGTAACACCATGGCACCCCCCAAGTGAGCAAGCATCCTATGTGGCATGCCCACTATGCTAAGGTGGTCAAGTTTAAATTAATTTAAGGTGAAAAAATTATAGACATTGGTGATTAAGGACACATTAATTAAACTTGAATGCTAAAAGGCTATATCATTGTGTTGATAACCAAATTCACATCCATTGATTGTCATCAAGATTGAGAGTATATTTCATTCTGCAAACTCAAAACTCTAGATGCATTTGACCAATCCATAATTCACATAACCAGTGTACCAAACCACCATTACAAAAATCTCAAATTATACCAACAATAAGAACTAATAATGACATCTTCACTAAGAACATATAAGGGATCTAAGGCACCATTCAGATTTTCCATTAATGATTCAATAGAAAACATTGATACAATTTTTGATGCCTCAATATTCGATGATATCTATGTTAATTAATTAGATTGTGGAAGGTCATAAAGAGTGTTTACCCATTTGCCTATAAATAATATGTCTCTCAAGAGGAACAAAAAAATTTAGTTGACCTACTATCTTTTAAATTCTATTGACTTCATTATGCAATGACCAATCTAAAGGTCATGCGATATATTGATATGTTATGAGATATATTATTTGAAGGGAGGATTGTATATGGTAGATTCCTCCACTACATCAACAATATCACTAGTTTTTCTTACATATTTATGGAAGCATTATAAATTTATTAACACCTACACATCTGAGATGCTACCTTCAATTTACATAGTGTAGTTAGTTGGGAGAATAATAATAATGGATAATAAATAATGATAAAGTTGCTTCTCTTGAGAGATAGCTTCTCACTTAGAGAGACAACCAAGAATCTTATGCCCATTACCATATTATAGATGGGAATCCAAATTGGGATGAAACTGTTAAATAATCTATATGGCCACATAAGCATCCACTTCCTTCATTTGGAGCTAGTACCATTATTCAACCTATTGATCACCTCAAAACTCACCTTTGTATTGGGAGAAATTATCAACACCTGATTACACAAATTTATATTAAAAAAACATAAGAAGCCTTAAGGTGGTAGATTTTATATGATGTCTTACCTTCTAAACATAATCATGGGGACTATTTACATAGATGATGAGGATTTATGGGATCATAATATTGAATACATTAATAAAAAAATTGGTGACACTTATTAATTTGTCCATATCTATGTTTATATGAGGAAAATACCAAGAATTTCATTATATTTAGATCCACAAGTTTGGAGGGTTGTTCATGATGAAACTCTAGCCATATTTTCCAAGAATATTACCAACACACTCATGTCTTTCGGATATTAATATTTGTATCCAAATTACACTATTATAATGGTCATTATACATAAGGTTGATCCCCTTTGCCTCCCTAAGTACATCCTAAACAAAGTAGTTGAATAGGAAATTCCCTATCAGCTATAGAATGGGATTAATGAATACCTCACGAAGAAAAATAAGGGAACATTTCATGGATCCCATTTTATAATTGGGATAATGGGTTACACATATTTTAGACACTTTTTAAAGGCTAGTGGTTCTATAAAATCCTATGCCATAGCTACCTTGGCCCATAAGGATTGGGATCCCCATGAGAAAGTGCAACAACATATCCACAATCTGAGTATTCCTTATAAGTATGATCCCTATGACCACAACTTCCTATCACTTAATTATAAAGATGGCTTAGAGGTCAAAAAAGGGCTAAGACTATTGGTGTGAGTGAGGACTTACTTAATGTAATCTAAGTAGATCCTTCCCTCACACTTGGACAAGTAAAATTTAGAATCTCTCCACTAGGGGGATGTACATATTTACATTTATAGAAAAATAAACATTTCCATCAACCATAATACTATATCCAAGACCCCCAAAATCCACCCACTATGATGATGGTTGTACAGTAAGAACAAGGTGGAAGGAACATATCAATTACTGCAAAACAAAAAGAAGAAGAAACTCCTCAAGTTTAGGTTTAATTGAGGAAAACAAAACTAGAACAAATAGAAGAATTATTATAGATAAATGACATCAAAATTGGGAGAAAAAGGACATCACTATTGGGAGAGAAGAGGACATTATTTGTCTAGAGTCCTTTGATTAAGAATATGTTACACCTAGTATGGTAGCTTCATCAACCACAACATCTAGTGTGATGGTCCCTTTTCCCATAAAATAACTACCTTATCATCCAACTAAGAAGACAAAAATTTATTATAAGATAAAAACCAAATCATAAAGTCCTCAAGAATAATCAATAGAAGGGCTAATTGATCGATTACAACCATAAATTGAAAGTGATATAAGACACAAGCTAGATGAAGAAATTTTTTAGCAAGCTAAGATCTTAAGATTTCAAGAACTAAAACAAAAGGTACCCCTTGATGGTGACTAATTTGGTAAGGAGTTTCTACCCATTGCTCCATTTTTCCACTCTCTTATTATTTAATTTCTAGTTGTTTCTTACTTTCTTGTTGTGTCATCACCTTATTATAGACTTATGTCTATAATTGATGCTACAATTACTTCTTTAGTCTCCACTTTTATTTCCACTACTATTACTAGCCATACAAGCACCCAATTGTTAGCACCTTTTACAAAATTAAGATCACATATGCCCTCGTTAAGAGTAGTTCATGCTACAATAGTTATGGCCACCAAGAGAGATCCAAAGAAAAATCCAGTCTACATTGTTCATCCAATTCCACATTTAACAAATGTATACTAGTCTAAAATAATATGGATAACCATGCCCAAGCCAACCCCTAAGACTGAGCATACAAAAGACATCCAAATAGAATTAGAGACACTAGACCCATCAAATTTAACACTTCTAGACTGGTCCAAGTAATTAGGAACATTAGCTTCTAAGAGGCCAAACTTGAAGATAACTGAGCTTCCCACTATGAGCTCACTCTTTGATAAGTCAGTTGGTTCTATCAAAAGGGTGAGGAAGATGAAGATAGAAGACAACATTGAGTAAAGATTAATTTTTAAATAAAGAGAGGAGATCTACTCTCTTTAAAAGAGACAAGATAGAAATAAGGGATAGTCCAGTTTTATTTAGGATGTTAAGTCCTATATAAAGACCCACACTAGATAATTGATAGCCATTCATGAGGGAACAAAATAGGCAAGTAAAGATTTGGAGTAGGAAATAGACACCCTCAAGGAATAATAAGAGGTAATCCATGCTCCTAAAATAGAACATGATGTCCAAAATGCATCATTAAGGTTATATAAGATATTAGATATTATTGATTATTTGAGGGAACAATTTCCCCCTAAGCAACTACAATAAATAAATTGCTTAAGGCTCTCAAGGAAGATGAGACCAAAATATTTATTTGGTTTTGTATACCCCTAATAAGGATTTTAGCCATCTAAATTTTATGTCCCCATGGAGGTAGTAAATTTAATTAATCTAGTGGTCATTAGGATCCAATAAACTTAGGAATAGATTACATCCATTGATGCTTTAGTCTTGAATATCACTGAGCAAGAGAAGTAGGTAGTATATATTTTGAATGTTTTAGAGTTAACAAATGCATGGGATGGCATAGGGAAGCTATTATTCAAGTCTCTTTTTGACCAAATATTGCATGAAGCCTTAGATAATTTCAAACATAATTTTCAAGGACTAACTTTATAATACATTGAGGGTAAGCTAATTTTAGTGAGGAAGAAGGCCACTCAAGTAGAAGTATTTTAAATAAGATTTAGATCTAATAAGTTTGAGAATTCAATATTGATAACAAAAATGCATAGGGTGAATAGACCATCTCTTTTATATATGATCATAATAAGGGTACAACATGTTATGGGATACAAACACTATCAAGAACTTGAATCCAAGAAGAAGTCTAGTTTCAATCCATCTATTAGTTTAATAGTACAAAATCCACTTGATGTGTTAGTTTAAATATTTCCTACCAATTCATTTCCTACTATTTCATTAGGTGTTCCAAATTTAAATTATAGTTTAACCATAGCTACCACTTTAGTTCTAACCATGACAACAAGTAGTTCTATATAAATGCCAATCAAGCCTTAGTTAAAGGTTAGTTTTGTATATAATTTTGCATGTAGAATTTATTCATGATAAAAAAAAAATAGTTAATATATGTTTTGTTCATGTTATAATTAACTAAATTATTTTTACCATCATGCACGTGTTGCATGATTGTTTTACATTATGAGTTATAACATACAGTTTTGTATTAAACTAGAACTTAGGTTCTATTCATTTCTGATGTAATCTAAGGATTTAAAACACTTGGAAGATGAGGTAACCCCTTCCTAAAGTCTTTAAATACATGTAAAACCCTATTTTAAAGGGTTGGAGTTTTGATCAATATACATAAA
>JARHVA010001361.1:1130000-1155000 GCA_037957365.1 Torreya grandis
TTAAATATAGATTTTACCTAGATGGTATAAATTGTATTCATTATTTCTATTATGGGATAAATAATAATATGAGATTCATTCATACATATTATGGAATAAATGTATAATGTTAGATTATCATATGCTTAGCATGTTATGTGATATGATTGCTTGTAGGATGTAAATTATATGAATATTTTGGTTATATTATGTTAGCCAATCTTGCATTGATAATACTAATTAGGTGGTGAGATGGACTTCATTGGATTAATAGAATTATAATTATAGATTAAGGCAATCCAATCAAGTGGTGTGTATGAATTTTGACTGATCTATAGATCAATATTAGTTATTATTTGAAAACTTTGGATAAAGTAATATTTAGTGAGACATTATTAGTTCATGAGTATGATTTACATGTGTGTGCAATATTTTCCAATAGAATGGGTTTCTATTATACACTATATGTTTAGTTTTATAAATCATACAACACATGGGTATTGTCTTGTCTCTTTGGATTCATGTGCCATCACTATATACTCATTTGTGAAGGGAGGGCCATCACCTGATGGGATTAGTATGGGGGATCATTGGTCTAGGGTTAGTTTGTAAAATCATTCAAATGATGTTTTCCCTATCCATAATATTTCTATTTTTGAGATCACACTTGAGATTAACATAGATACTAGAGTTCATTAAACTATGTTCTAGGAAGCCATGTGTCTTATATATGTATTTTTTATTGTATTATACTTATTATTGAAACATTATCATGAAGAGTTTTAATTACTTATTTATTGTGCATTGACAATAGTGGTTGTAGGCATGTATCATCCATGGTTGGTTAATTGTAATTACTTTCTATATTTGTATTATGATGTGTTTCTTATGATGATAGTGATCATAAATATATGATGTAATACACTTCATTCTAGTTGTCACATTTAGATAATTTTATATGATCATTGTTTAGATTCTCATAGTGTAATCTATTTATAGTATATATGTTTTTAAAAAATCACATAATAATAGGTAGATCTTAGTGGGGATGTTATATGCAGTATTAAAGTTATAGCTTGAAATCTAGGACCTAATGAGTCCATTAACATTTTCATATCCTTTTGTTGATAGAAATAAATATGGTGAAAGATAGAGTTTATAAAAAGCTTACATTGAATGATAATGATAGTAACACTTTACTTGATCCTACTGTAGTCATATAAAATGCCCAAATTGGTAGTTTTAGTGTATTTTTAAACCCCATAAATTGGTCCTTTTTGCATGATTTTATGACCCTTCTAAACACCTTTTTTCTCATTATCAGTCATCTAGAACCTTTTGAATGGTCATTCCACCTTAGTTAGATAGTATTCCCTATGTCAATCCTATTCCCTTAGATACTAATCCTATAGGATAGGAGAACCCCATTTAGAATATAACACCCCATAAAAAAATGTCACATTTTTTATGGTCTTTTCCATTTACACTTTGAGCCCCAATGGTCATTTTCTTCTGATCCTTATCCTTAATTAGGTTAGGCTAACATGAGTACATCTAACTTGTGACCAATTATTCCTTATAAAATCCCACTCAAAGCTCATTTAAAAAGGAGGTGACAAAAATTATAAATAAAGCAAGAATAAAAACAAATAAATAAGGCAAAATTAAAGAAAGAATAAAAACAAATAAATAAGGCAAACTTATTATTTGTACATAGTCACCTAACACAACTAAAAACCTACTCAAATCCTCATACCAGTCCCTAGACACCTCAAACACTATCAATTTAGCATTTGAATTTACATCACACTATTGCATAATGTACACTATGTGGGAGAAATAAATATGACTTGATCCCTCTTTTGAGTATTGGTATGTAGGTAACATGGCCACATAATGGATGTGGATTGCACATTTAGTACATATTTCACACTAAACCCCCTTTCTCAAGTGACTCAAATGTCATTTTATCAAGAATGATGGAGGGTTAGGTTTTGTAGAAAAAATAAGATCCATAACAAGTTCTATTGACAATTAGCACTCAATTTTTCACAAGCACACTCACACAGGTAAAATGCAATTACCCAAATAGTTTCAAGTCTTTGTGATTAATTTTTACAATAGAAATAGGAATAGACACAACATCAAATACCAAATCATCCAATTTTTAGTGCTCCTATCCTTTCACTCAACTAAAGATATATCTAGTTTCATGACACCTTCCCAGTCTTACATAACCATTATCAACCTCTGTATCAGTTGTCTTGGTCTATTTTCCTACTAAGTTATATTTCCTATTATTTATTGCTATTTTTAAAAAATTTAAAAATATAAATAGTTGGACAAATTAGGATTGTATTTATTGTTATATTTTGTACTATTTTATTACTCTAGATGCTTAACTAAAATATGAATAAAAAACCATTATTCCTAAAATATGTTAAATCATTTGGTGAACCTGACTTACTTAATTTGCACATAAAACCCATATAAACCCTAGGGAAAATTACTTAATAATTTGAAAAATATTCTTATGATTTTCCTATAGATATAACTCATAATTTCACATTTAATTTTTAAAATTCACCATAGTAATTTTTAAAAATCATTTCTTTCAAAACCTAGTAGAATATACTAGGTCCTTCTATTTTTGGAGGTATCACCTTACATGTTAGTGAGATTCATATCCTTTTTATGCATATTCTAATTTGTTGTGTTTAGGACATTACATTTCCTTTATTTAATAATTTCTTTCCATCACATTTTTATTATTACAACTTATTGAAAAATTTTCAATCCACTTTCACTTTGTTTTCCTACTTTAATAATGGCGTAATATACCATCTTTGATAAAATTGATAAGAGGGAACTTTAAGACCTTTCAATGAAAAATCTTGGTATGTAAGATGATAAGCTTAAAATAATACAAGAAGAAAAACAAAAATCAAACAACCAATTGAAAATGACACTATAGGGGTAACTATATCTCAACAAACCCCTATAATAGTCCAACCTTCTTATGTGGCACCACCAGTTATGGCTAGTACATCTTCACCTCCTGATATGGATGCCCTTGTGTAAGAGATAAATATCTTTAATAACGTTGTTACATCTTGAGTAAGGTGCCTCTAGACTAACATAGGATTTGGACTTTTTTGATCTACTTCATAAACCATTGGCATGCCATATTGCTTCTGCATCCTTGCCACTAGGTTTTTTTTCAACCCAAGCTCACTCTATATGATGGCAAGGGTGATCTAGAGACACTCTTGAGAGTTTTTCATGTAGCATGATTGGAATACATGCCAAGTGATTGGTTATGAACCAATATATTTCCATAGAGTTTAAAGGATTATACTCTACAATGGTTCTATAGTCTATGGAATTAGTCGGTCAAAGCATTGAATCCTTTAGATGACATATTCATAGCACATTTCAACATTAACATATGTGACAAGTTTTATTATGACCAAGTTTCACAATAGAAACAAAGTTAAAATGAGCATCTCAGAGATTATGTTCTTATATATAAAACTATCTTGGCTAAAATGACTAGCCCCATGACTAATCAAGAATTATAAGATCTCTTCAAACAGAGTCTTCTGCCAACTTTACATGAGTCAATAATGTTCAAAAAGAAATTCTTCCTTCACTAAATTATGTCATACACTAAAGGAAAGGAAATTCAAATTACTTTCAATGGGAAAACTTAAGTACATAAGCATATCAATAATAATAAACAAGAGTAATAGTAAAGTAACATAAAAAGTAAAGATTAATGATATCAAAAATCAAAATCAACCTATAGTTAATGTGGCTTTAAATCCCCCTTAATGAGTGGTTTTATTAGTGTCTCCTCAAAGAGGCTTTACCAATCTACCAATACCTCTAGCCATAGTCTTACATCAAATATTGGAATGTAATGTCCCATCTCTCCCTCTTATTCAGGAAGTTGATATGATAAAGCCCCTTTCACATGGATATTATTAGAATGCATTATATGATTTTCACAGGGTATCAAGACACATAAACAATAGATTCATCAGTTTTCAACACAAGATATAGAACTTGATAGATGTTAACCTTATTCATCTTGGCACTCTAGTTGAGCCTTAAGCAATGTAAACTTAGAACAAGGCTCTATAATTTTTATCAAATCCTTTCCCATGGCATTTTAAATAGGAGACCGTATGCACATCAACAATTTACCATGCATAGCATGCACACCCTTGACTAGATAAATACCAAACACATTTAGTTGAGTCACATCCATTGAGCAACATGATTGGTGTGTATAATAATAGAGTTCCAACTAAACATTTGATCTCCTTTTAAGAGTAGGAGATAGTTGAGGATGACTCAAAGTAATATGCACTCTTTATCAAAGCCTATATTTATCACCATCCCATTCATAGTGTTCTCATAGATAATGTATCTAGTGTGAATATGTGCACTATGACATTAATTCATCATTTGAGGTATTCAGATTAGGATATCGCCCTAATGGACACAATTATTAGTTGATTTAGTGGATATATATAGAGTTTTTTGGGTGAGGTTTTACTTCCTCTATAGGTTGGTCCAACATGTGGCAATGCCATTTACTATTATTCCTAGTGTAGGAGTCTTTGATATGTCACTTGGTCAACCATGGATCTTTAAAATTCATGTAGTACCTTTTATACTTCATAGATGTATGAAATACATTCATACTAATCAGATTGTTATAGTTGGTGGAGTTCCATATGAGTTACCACTCCCCACTTCAAAACCATCTCCTACTCTATAGTAATCAATTCCAGCTCCTCCACTAGTTATAATTCTTCTTCTATTTGATATTTAGACATAGTCATGGCCTCCCTCTCCAACATAGAGAGATCATACACTTCTATAGAGGCCTCTCTTAGAGCGATCACTACATCAGTGAAAGTATCAGGACTCTAAACAATTTCTAGATATAATATTCACATCTAGGGAACAATCATTAAGGTATCATACCTTTACACATAGATAACATTTTTAGATAGCTTATTTTACCACCATATGGGTCCTTATGAACCCCACAATTGCATCTACTTCTCATAGTTATAGAGGGACCCCACAGTCAGTTTTCACTATAGAGATTTCAAAGCACTTATAGTGTCCATAGCTTTTAGATTCATAGTATCATCCCTTCCATCATGATTCATGATCCTGTATGATCTCTCTCCTTAATATAGGAAACCATGATAGGGAGTTTCTTATGAGACTCATTGGTTAGTATCATTTCTTCTTAGTTGTTTTTATACAAAATTTCTAAGCTTATTTGTACATAGTTTCTTTTCACTTTCTTGTACATAGTTTCTTTATGATTAATTATATATAGGTTATTTAAAAATATGAAAAATAATACAATATTTCAAAATACCAAAAATAGTATAACATGTCAAACTAAAAAAACTTTCAAATAACTCAAAACACCAAAAGAAATTCAATTATACGCATTATCTATGCTTTACATTTCTACTACCATGTTAAACTTACATTTTTCTATTATATTCTATTGTTTGTCAATTTATCTTCATTACCATGATTCACTTGATATTCTTTGAGTGTGTGCAATGATACCCAAATCCTTGATTGCTTCACTTACCCATTGAGGGGGCATCTGACTTTTACATTTGAGACATACATCGACATATCCACCCACCAGGGGCATCTTCTACATGACTGTACCATCCAGGTTATGTCATTCCTACAAAACACACTCTACTTATCATGTTTATGTATGTTACTTACTAGCTTACATGGATTATTATATTGACACTCAATCGTGTATAGCACTTATGTATTTCTTACCATCTACCTAGTCTTATACTACATGTTTTTCATACTTTCACTTGTTGTTTTGATCATTTAGATGAAATAATATGTCTATCATTTACATGCCTTCATTTATTTATTTGATTATATAGATGTGATTGCATTTCTTATTTATTTCTTGTTTCTTGTTTTTTTACATTTGTGTGCTTAAGACATTTGACAATGTCCTTTGATTGTTCTCTTATATGTGCTTATATCCATTGAACCAATCTTACTTATTGTTAATTTTATGTGTATATGGAAACTTGAAAATTCCTTGTATGCTTTATTTCCTAGTTTGAGTGACATGTGACCATGTCCCTTATTCGCTTGGCCTCTTGGCCTCTTTTCTATGCTTCTTACTTCTTACCTTGCATGCTTGTTTTCTTTTTTTCTTCTCAATTATTTACAATGCCATGATCCACATCATGCATTATCTTACCTTCTTTGATTTCATGATGTACATCATGCTTCATCCCTCCTTGACAACAAACCATATTTCCAAATTTAGTTTAGTATAATGCACATGTTATTACATTATTACATCTATCTAAGAATATTCCTATTGATCTAACAATATCCAATACAAAATATTCTATATCTTGAGACATATTTTGGATTATCATTAATATATCATGCATTTCACAACATAAAACACTCTTAGGGATATTTATTTTGAGGTTAGTTATTGTAGGGTCTTCATTCCTACCCTTAAAAGAGGGGGAAATAAATAAGGATTTTGTCATAGAGATTAGATCCCTCTACTAGAGAAAATCAATTTTTATAATACTCATAGTAACAATAAAATTTCAAAACATATAGAATAGTCATCATAAATAGTAAAGGACAAGAGCACTCCACTCAGACTATATCTCCCTACAACAAAGTGTTCAATTTTTGGTGCTCCTGACCAAATATCTGAAATCCCAACATTTTCATAAATAGATAGAAAGGTAAGGTTAATTATAGTTTCTTCAACTGAAGTCTATTTCAAATTGGGTATTTTTAGTACACTTTCACTTAGATTATCCAGATATAGGGGGCATCATGTATGGCATGATATCTCTCACTCCAAGTTTTAGATTGGGTAGTTGGTAAAACTTTTAGATCAAAATCCATGCTATAGACACTAGTGATTGGGGGTAATATGCATCAAAAATTTACCTTATTTTCTTTATATTTCATTTTATTACCCAATTATTCTTAGTAGGTGCATGCCTTATTCCATCTGTAGGTGGTTGGCATTATTTTGGAATGGATTTCATATAAGCCTAGTTTTTAGTTTTAGAGTGGCTTTCATACAAGCCTAATCTCCACCTTTTAGAGTGGCCAAGATTGGTCTATTTATCAATAAACATTTAGATATCCATGCCACATTTTAATATTATAGATAATTCATAGGCTTCATGAGCCATCTCATATGATATATATTCATACCTATGTCAATTCATTGTTCACACTTAGTGGGCAATGATGGAGCTAAAGGACTAGCTAGAATTTGTATTATTGAGCCACCTACTTAGAGGGATTGGAAACACAGTCTAAACATTAATTAACACATACATAATAACATACTTTCATTACATATTTGGTGACAATGAAGTCAAAGGGCTATCCTTTGTATTCTTGAGCAACCCTTAGGGAATTGAGCACTTAGCTCTATTCATTATATTACTCTTGGTATAACACATACCTAGCATCACTTGACATAACTAAACATCACTCAACATTACAATAGGTTTTTTATTGGTTCACATACCCAGTGAGGTGTATTCATTCATTTCTTTTCCTCTCTAATTTACCCAATCTTTATACATTCTTATTTTATATATAGTGTGTTTACTAAGAGTTGATCTACTCCTTATTTTCTCTTGTAGATATACACTTCACATTATGCTCTATTTATGCATACTTATCATCACACATATTCATGAGCTTCACACTTGTAGGTAAGCTTAGGTACGCTATCTATTTTCCCTTTATCCTCGTATTTTGCTTTTTTGTATCATTAGAATAAATAAGGGCTCCAAATGTAGTCATAAAATGTTCAAATTGGTAGTTTGAGTGTGGATTGTGATACCCCATCCATAGGTCCTTTTTTCATGCTATTGCAACCCTTTTAGACACCTTTTATTCATTGTTAGTCATTTGGAACCTTCTAAATGGTCATTCCACCTCAGCCAAATAGTACTCCCCATACCAATCTTATTCCCCTAGGTCCCAAACCTATAGGATAGGAGTGCCCCATAGATAAGTGTCCCATTTTTTATAGTCCTATACATTGACACTTTGAGTCCCAATAGTCATTTTCATCTAGTCCTTATCCTTAGTTAGGTCAACCTAGCATGGATACATCTGAACCATGGCCAATTTTTTCTTATAAAATCCCACTCAAATATCATTTACAAAAGAGGTGACCAAACTAAAAAAGAAAGAAAGAATAAAAACAAAGCAAAAAGATAATCTTCTTGATTATTTACACACAATCACCCAACATAGCTATAAACCTACTCAAATCCTCATACCAATTGCTAGACATAACAAATACTATCAATTTGGCATTTGTATCTACATCACACTATTGCATAAAACACACTAGGTGGGAGAACTACATATGGCTTGATCCCTCTTTGGAGTATTGGTATGTATTTAGTGTGCAAACACAAGGGATGTGGATTTCATGTTTAGTAAATATTTCACACTAACCCCCCTTTCTCAAGTGACTCAAATGTCATTTTATCAAGCATGATTGAGGGCTAGGGTTTGAAGATGAAATCATCTCCACATCAAGTTCTATTGGCAAACAACACTCAATTTTTCAAAAGCATGGTCACACAGGCACAATGTAACTACCCAAAAAGAATTATGTCTCTATGATCAGTTTGGACAATAGTTTTAGGAATAGACAATAGTGTTAGACAACAAAGAATCCAATTTTTAGTTCTCTTATCCTTTCACCCAATGTAAGCTATATTTAGCTTTATGACACCTTCCCAATCATACACAACCATTTTCAACCTTTATATCAGTCATCTTAGTCTATTTTCTAGCTAAGTTATATTTATTCTTATTTATTTTAATTTTAAAAAGGTGAAAAACACAAATAGTTACATAAATAAGGATTACATTTATTTCTATATTCTATACTAATTTATTAATCCAAACCCTTAACTAAAAATAAGACTAAAACTACATTATTCCCAAAACAAGTTAAATGACCTAGCCAATGTTCTACCGAGTAATAATTAAATATGGATCAAATTATCATAGCCATGAATGATAATAGGGATAAGATTACAAATTTGGAATAGGTGGTTCATGTCCATGAAGAGGAATAATAACAAGACATACCTAAATAACATCCCATTGAGTAGGAATATCCTTAGTATGCTAGAACTTAGGAATCTAGGGTGTTGGATAGATACATGAAGAAGGTGAACCCACCTAAGTTTAATGGAATTATTCTAAGTGTTGGAAATGAGGTATCGTTGATTGAGATGGAAAATTATTTCAAGATTTGAAACTACTGTAAGGTCACCATGATTTTTTTGGGAGTACACCAGTTGGCTAGTGAGAAAGTGATGTGGTGGGACAATAATATGTTAGAAATGAATCTTAACTCAACCTCTAATAATTAGGACTAATTTGTGGCATTATTTAGGTCATAGTGGATCCAATAGATTTATGTTGATTAGAATCTCACGTATTTACAGAATTTGAATTAGGGTGACTTGTCACTAAATGAGTACTAGGAGAAATTCACCAAACTTATAATGTATGTACTTCAATATCAAGGAGATGAGAGGTTTAGGATCAAAAATTATATCATGGGATTGAAACCCCAAATCGGTGGAGAGGTAGATGTTTATGAAACTTCCATCATGGATCGGGTCTTCTAGAAGGTGGTCAAATGGGAATAAAATTTGAATTTTATTTCACAATCTAGGGACAAGTTCAAGAAATAGTTTAGAAATTCTAAGTAAACCTTCTAGAAGAAGAATCAGAAATAGAGGAGTAGAGACTATAATAAGTAGTTCAAAATTTAGACTAATAAGTTCAACAATGATTCAGGCAACAAGAATTAGGGAAATGGATCCAAATGAAGTTTTAAAGAAAACTAATAGACTAATAAGAAATGAATAATTGAAGGTTATTTCATTTGTGGAGATGACCATTATGCTCATTATATACCTTAGGACAAGTCAAAGGGAAAAGATAATAATCCTAAATAGGTCAATTTTTAGCAGTGTATTCACACAAAAGTTGATAATTGGCAAGCCAAGTTAAATGTATTACCCATAGAGCTATTAATACTTTATTTGGCCATCTAGTTTCCATTTTGATAGATACAAGAGCCACAAAATGTTTTATAGCTTCTAGAATGATTAGTAAGTTAACTATAAGATATATAGTAATGTCAAATTCATGGTCAATACAATATGGGAATGACTCAAAACTCATGGTTGATAAGTGTTTAGTTGAAGTGAAAATTAGGTTTTTCCAATTCATAATAGTTTTGGATCTATATGTATCACCACTAGGATCATATGGCATGATCTTAAGAGTTAACTGGCTTACAAAACATAAGGCCAAGGTTGACTTCTAATTTAATAAGTTTGATCATCTTGATTATTTTAGAAATTATACATAAATTCAAGTTGAGAAAAGAGACTTAAAGCTTAGGAAAATTTATACAATGAAACTTAAGATATCCCAAGGAAAAGTGTGCCAAGCATTAATCATCAAGATAAATGAAATGGAGGAACCTACATAACCATCTCTTGAAGATTACCCTTTCCTTAGATATTTTCATGATGTGTTTCTAAAAGAATTTCCAAGATTGCCTCTTAGACATGAGCTTGATTTTCCTATCGACACCATACATGGGTTGGAACCACAGTCTAAGGCACCATATAAGATGACTACCATTGAGTTGGTTGAATTCAAGGATAAACTCTAGAAATAGTTGGCAAAAGGGTTGATTAGGCCAAGTGTATCACCATGGGGTGTACCAGTTATCTTTGTCATGAAGAAGAATGGTACCCTTAAACTTTGCATTAAATATAGAATATTAAACAAGGCGACTATCTAAAATAGGTATCCACTATGTTATATATATGATATTTTTTATCAAAGGTGGGGAGAAATGGTCTTTTATTAATTTATCTTATAGTGGGATGCCATAAATTGAGGATATATGATGATGATATTCTAAATATAGCATTCATAACTCATTATAGGTAATATGAATAACATTCTTAGATACTAAAAGAATGAATAAGAGTACCTTCAACATATGGAACTGGTTCTACAATGGTTGTGGAAGAACAAGCTATATGGAAAGTTGTCTAAGTGTTTATTTTTTCAAGAAAGAGTCAAATATTTGAGAAATATTATCTTTATGGATAGTATCTTAGTAGATCTAAGAAATATTAGAACCATTATGGAATGGATGGTGCCAAATAATGTGTATGAGGTAAGAAGTTTCATAGGGTTAACAACATATTATAAGAGGTTTGTTTTTAGAAGTGTGAAGTAGTTTTTTAGGAATTAAAAAGAAGCCTTACATCAGAACTAGTTTTAAGAGTTCCTAATCCCAATGGTCAATTTTTGATGATCATAGATGCATAAGGGGATGGACTAGGAGGATTAATTATGTATGATGGCATAGTAATGGCTTACTAATTGACAAAGATAAATCCTTATGAGGTGAATTATTCAACTCATGATTTGGAGCTTGTAGCAATTATGCATGATTATCAAGTGTGGTGATATTATTTGTTGGGAAAACTATTTGCGCTCAAGATAGATAACTTGGGACTAAAGTACATATTCATCCAACCAAAATTGAATGCTCATCAAAGATGTTATCTTGAGTTATTTTTTTATTAATATTTTGACATTAGTTATATCAAAAGCAAGGAAAATAGAGTAGCCCATGACCTAAGTCATAAAAGGTATATAGTAGCCATAGTTACCATTAGGAATACTTTTAGGGATTGAGTGACTGAATTATCACCAAGAGATGAATTCTATGATCTTGTTAGAAAAGTATTGCTTGATAATGCTCAAAATCCTTGGTATAAAGGGTTTAGATTGAAGAGTGATGGTATTTTACGTTATAATAGAAAGATGTATATGTTATTTCAAGAGAATAGATAGATCATAGTGCTAAAGTAACTCCACAATGCCCCATATTTAGGACACCCAAGAGTAACCAATCTCATATCAAAGCTTAAATCAATATATTTTTGGAAGGGAATTAAGAAAGATGTAGGATATTATGTGTCATGTTGTCTATAATGTTAATGAGTGAATGTTGAGCATGTACATCTAGATGTTATGTTATATCCACATGATATACTAGAATAGAAGTGGTAGGTGATCAGTATGGACTTTATCCAAGGTTTATCAATGTCATGAAACATGTGTGATACGATCTTGGTAGATGTTGACAACTAACCAAGGTGGCTCATTTTATACTAGACAATTTGAAAGATGATGAACCTACCCTTATGAAGAGGTTCATAAAGGAAATTTATAAATTGAATGGATTTATATAGAATACCATTTTAGATCATTATCCAAATATGACTTTGAGATTTTGGGTAACTCTAAAGTTATCTTGGGGTATGTAATTAAATTTCAGCATTGCATATCATCCAGAGACTGATGGACATATTAAGAGTTAATTAGGTGTTAGATGATATTCTTCATATGTATTACATAGATCAAAAATATAAGTGGAAATATTATATTCCGTTGTTTAATTTTTTATACAACAAATCATACTAGTTAGCTTTGAAGATGACACCATTTGAGGCATTATATGGAAGAAAGTGCATGATACCCATTATTTGGGATAGGTTAGAGGATAGGGTAGTCTTTCGAATTGAGATGATTTCATAGATGGAATAGCAAGTTAGATTAAGTAGATAGAGATTAGCTAAGGCCAATGATAGGTAGAATAATTATGTTAATTTGAAGAGGATAGATAGGTAGTTTTTAGTAGGTGGTAAAGTGTTCTTTTAGGTTAAGCCACAAAAGAGATCGATTAAATTTGGGATGCTAGCAAAAATTTTGCCAAGATATGTGGGACACTTTAAAGTGTTATAATTCCTCAATATTGAAGGGTATACACTTTCATTTCCACCATCCTTAGCTCTATTACATAATGTCTTCCATGTTTCTCATCTTAAGAAGTATATAGCTGATCCCATGCATGTGTTATATTGGAATTCTTTGTAGGGTTTGGATCTCATGGTGGTCATGGTATAACTAATTAGGGTAATCAACACTCACAAACATAATTTTTGTAATAGAGAGATGTCATAATGCAAGGTCCAATGGGACAAATACTCTAAGGATAGTGATACTTGGGAGGACTATGGTGAGTTCTAGAAGAGATTTCCACATTTATTTGCTTGATTAGATACTATTACAATATGTTATTTTTCTACTAAATAATATTTTAAATCTAAAACTTATGATTTAATAAGAGACTTCTTGGAGGATAACTAGCTTTAGGGGGAATGATGTTGCATCTTGATTCCTCACTAATCAAACTATTTGATTATCCATGGATATTTATAGTTGACACATTTGATTTGGTTAATTTTGGCTAAGCTTTGAGATATATGTTATTATGGGACAGTAGGATATTTATTAGGTTGTATGATTGCATTGATATGAGTTAATTTTAGTGTATATGTTTACATTATTATCATTTTAGTTTGTTATTTCATCTCTATTTTATTATGTATGTATATCATGATGTTATCATCTGACTACCTACTTGTTTTGAGGTTGATGCATGAGAACTCATCCCTAAGATCATGATGGAGTAACATCATAATCGAAGTGGGTGATGTATATCTATATGTCAGAGGATGATAGAGAAATTGGCTAGAACCTAAACACACCACATTAACTATCACATGTTAAAATGCATAATAAAATGGATACCATAGTTTGTTTATTTTTACTTGCATTAGATAGTGGTTTTCTCATGATTTTATAGCATATTTTAAATGTTTATTTGTAAATTCATCTTGCATGGAATGTGTATATTAATGTTTTGGAGATTATCATAATTAGATTCAATTTAGATTTGTTGATTTATTTATCATTAATCTATCATGGCATTAATATATGCTAATTAGATTAGTGAATTTACTGATCTTTATAATTAATGTTAAAATGAATAAAATTTAGAAATTTCTAATTGAGAGAAAAAATGGAAAAAAAAAGAAATCAAGAAAACAATAAAAAGTAAAGAGAAAGGGATGGTCTAGATTTAAGAAAAAATAAAACAAATAAATACATAAAATAACAAAAAAACCAAGGAAAGCAAAAATAAAAAGGAGAAAAATATTTAAAGGAAAAAGAAACTATGGCCCCTTTTCATATTAATATGGAATAGGGGAGACATATTGAATAAGAAAGAATATATTGAGATAATCTAAAAGGGAGGCACATCATACCGGAAGAAGGGTAGCAAAGGAAAATATCTCTTTAGAGTCAAGTTATTTTAGTTCAACATCATGAGGTAGGTAATGCATTATATTCTATTAAATTATGAGTTATTTAAATAAACTCTTATATATATATTAACTTATGAAAAAACATATATACCTAATTTATACATATTAGTCATGATAGTTTAAGTGGGGTGATTTATATAATAGTTTATAGGTTTTATTTCACACTATTACAACAGCCTAGGTATCCCAAAGTAAAGACCAAAACTATGGAATATAGATTATACAAAACTATTTTAATCAATGAACCATTATGTTATTATGTTTCCTAAATATGGTGATTCTGAACTAAAGTAAATATGGTTAATATATAGTTACATAGAGAACCATTTTAATTGGGTGATTTGGTCTGTAAAATAAATAACAACTTCATTTACTAAGTCAGCGATCTGAAACTTATACAATCAGTTAGAGATAATAATCAGCCAAAAAAAACATATGCCAATACTAGTTACATTATTGTGACTAGGTGATAATGATTTAGAAGGACATTAGTGAACTACTAAAACATGTATAGTCAATAAAAAAATATAATGATATTCAACTACATGTTTTAGTGCTCCAGATAAATAATCTAGGTATATTTTATACAATGGACACATAGTATATTAATTCATGTCCACAATAATTGAAATTTAGAGAAATACAAGATAGAAACTTGCTTTAGAATAATGACTTAGTTATAAGACTATGAAATAGTCATCCCTAAAAACCATAGCTTTATTTAACTAAATTAATCTATGCAAATTATCTTATTCCAATCAATCTTATGGAACTATAGCTTTTGTAAATATATTCACACTCTATAACAACAAGCTATGGATATGTAGAAATCAATTGTTAGTTGTGGTAACATTATGTATATTACTTAATATATATTGCTCTATATATTCCCATTAAGGAAACTTTAAAGTATTTAGTAAATTACTGTGAAATCTAACATTCTATCATTGAAACTAGCTAATTATCCATGCATTTTTATACCAGTCATTCTCTGATAATAAAAGGAGATAATACGTCTAAAACTATTTTATGTTTGCTAAAAGTTGTGCCATTCTAGATTTATACCATAATAGTATATATATAAGAGGGTATGTGAAATCTCATAGTTTAAGTCTTCATATTTTAAATTCGATTAGATGTTTTCTTATGCTTTGGAGAATGTCATTATTATGTGTTGTTTCAGAGTATGCAATCAGGTTAATATTAAAATAATATGAATATACCATGATAAAAGGGTGTGGGATATAATTAAAATTCAAGTTAAATCAGTCATTCTAGTTAGATGTGATACTAGTATGAATTTATTTTCATTTAATTGGAATACCCTTAAGTATAGATATATTTATATTATGACATTTAAGATGCAAACTACACTTTTATGATGTAGGAATATATGTAAATATAACATAAGGAGTATATGTGTGTGACTCTGTGTGTGTGTGTGTGTGTGTGTGTGTGTGTGTGTGTGTGTGGCTTAATTATTCTAATTCATGGATATTTATTTCAATGTTATGACTAGTATCCCCATTTACTTCAGATCATACCTTATCTGACATAAACCACTTTATTAGATTGATATTATGGTATAAGAGAATATTTTCCAATATTCACTTTAATGAATATACTACATTATAATGTAGTATATTCATGAAAGTGAATATTGACAAATATTCTTGTATACCGTAATATAAATATAATAAAGTGGTTTATGTAAGATAAGGTATGAGCAAAAGTAAATGGGAATACCAATCATAACATTTAAATAAATATCCATGAATTAGAATAATTAAGCCATAATGTAACAAATTTCAAATTTAGTTATTAAAACTACTAGCTATATGTGGGGTACTTTTCTAACTACATTAATTACATCCTCATGATCAAATAACAATTTAGTAGATCTTGATCATGTTATTTTACATGGGTTGTTAATAGGTATCATATTCATTCAACATATAACTAAGATTATGAGACAATTGACATATTTTAACCATAGATGTATACATATTGTTGAACATATTTATGTGTAAGGGAAACATTTCTATCTAAATAATCTAAAAGTATTGAGAGAATACATAATATATGGATGTACCAATTTGAATGTCTCTATGTTTTGTGGACATATATAAAATAATTAGTCATGGGACCCAAGATTTGAGAAACTATGTTAATGTAAGTATAGGCTCCTAACCTAAGATTTAAAGGTATAATCATGTTCCTAAAAAATTTAGTTAAGTTATGGAATTTTTATTATTAAAAGCTAACTAGTTGCTTGAATAGAAGATTATGAATCCATGTATTTAGGATTGATTATAAAAAATTAGTAGTTATGTCTTATAACACTAGACTATGATAATATGGGTTATCACATGGTGTAGTATAATACTTATAGTAACTAGGAATTGTAGCTAAATGTGTGTTTTACCTAGATGGTATAAACTATAGTCATTATTTATATTATGAAATTGGATAATAATTTGAGATTCATTCATATGTTTGATGTGATAAATTTATGTTGTTAGATTACTCTATGCTTAACATGTTATGTGATATGATTGCTAGTAGGATGTAAATTGTATGAATCTTATGGTTATATTATGTTAACCAATATAACATTATTGATACTGAGTAAGTAATGAGATGGACTTAAATTACTTACTAACATCATAATCCTAAATGAATGCAATATGATCAAGTGTTGTGTATGAATTTTGATTGATCTATAGATCACTATTATTTATTTTTTGAAAACATTGGCCAAAGTAATGTTTAGTGAGACATTGTCATTTCATGAGAATGATTTACATATTTGTGTGATATCTTATAATATAATGGGTTTCTATGATACACTTCATATTCAATTTTATAGATCATGTAGCACACATGTACTATCTTTTTTCCTTAGATTCCCATTTTGTTACTATCTACTGATCTATGAAAGGAGTGCCATTCCTTGATGCAACTAGTGTGTGGGATCATTGGTCCATGGTTGGAGTGTAAAATCCCTCAAATGATGATATAACTCCCCATAGTAATACTATTTTTGAGATGATAGTTGATATTTCCATAGGTACTATAGTTAGAAAAACTATGCTATGGGGATGTACATCATACTCTATTATACTTATTATTGAAACATTATCATGAAAATCTATAATTACATATTTATTGTATATTGATAGAAGTGATTTTAGACATGTAATAGTCATGGATTGTTAATTATAATTAACTTTTATATTTAATGATGTGTTTATTATGATGATAGTGATAAAAAATGCATGATGTAGTATACTTAATTACAGTTTTCATAGTTAGAGCATTTTATATGATCACTGCTTAGATTATCATAGTGTAATTTATTTATAGTATATGTGTTTTAAAAACAATCATGCATTTTAGGTAGATCCTAGTGGGGATTATAAAACCATGCTTGTTTGTGAGTGTACAATATCTATAAACAACAAACATTAGTCTTGGATATACTTTTCCACCAAAGAAACAACCTTGGAAGTGACTTTCTAAGAACACAAAGCTTTCTTTTATAATTTACCTTTCCTTCATTTTGAGTTTATTTGAGATATACCCATCATAGATTAATTATCCACCCAACCAAGTCACTTATTGTTTGATTTATTTTAGATTTCACACATCCATCCATAAACCTAGTTAAATAACCTACAAGATCAACTTGTTACTCCACCAACTATTTATTTTAACCAGATACCTATAACTCATTCCCTACAATAGAACTTCATTTCCATAAAATATCCTATAATGTTAGAGACTACCACATTCATGTTATATGTTATGCATAAAACCCACTTCAAAAATAATTATAAAATACCATAAAATGAAAAAACAAGAAAGTGAATCTTGAGATTCAAGATTGATTACACCGTTAATCCCTTTATTCACCATTAATAGTCCGAGTAGATATGTTTGTGTAAAAATATATATTTTAGATGATTTGTGTCAAATTTAGGTGTATAAAAGTGGAAAACCTAATGATAAAAGGATGAAATCATATGGAGGTATATGTATTTCACTACTCTTTACAATATACAAGCTCACTAATATGTTTACCGTATTCTTTGATTATTTAAATCACTTTAGGATAAACTAGAATAATTAATTTATATTTTAAACTATGTAAATCAATTATAAATTTGAATATAAAATACTAAAATTGACATGATAATTATATTTTATACTTAAGGAAAGTGAAACAAACTATAATATACTTAGCTTCACTATTTGACTATTTGACTATCATTATATTATAAAAATGGAAATATATAGGAATCATGCTTATGATTAATTCAAATATGAAACTATGTAGTTGTGTGTATAGGGTTGGTACCATTAGGTAGGGTAAAATTATTTAGATGCAAGCGACCAAAGTTTATGTTACTATCCTAAGATTTTTTTCTCTATGGGACCATACAGTGAAATGTAACTACCTGATATTTATCTATATGTGTGATATTTAACCCTTGACTATGTGGGAAACTATATAAATTATCTTCCTTCTACAAACCCTAAGTCTAATTATGAAGGATTAACAACATAAAAATTGTGTGGAAGTTTAATTAGTGTGATATGAACCCAATCACCCCATTTATTATTTAACCCTACCTACATATCTAATACTCTAAAGAGAGGAGTTGATCCACATGTATTTCTTCCCCTTAGTGTGATTTTGTAATTGTGTTTTTTCATTATATTAATTTACATAGTAGTAAGTATCTGATATTGGAAATGTTGGTCATTGACATGGATTGGTATTCTTAAGAATTAGTTGATGACTACCTTCAGTGTCTTATTTACAATTTTATAATAATAGGGAAATTTTATCAATGTTAAGTAGTGTATATATGCATGATAGATAAGTGTCAAATGATGGATAATTTTGACCTTGATTTATATTTATATATAATAAATTTGGTTATCTCCTATATCACCAACAAACTTTTATGTGGGATTATCTTAGGAAAATCATCTATCTTGCATCAACAAGTTTGGTATCACATAGGTAAACAAAATAATTAGGTGTTAAAGGATAGTGCATATGAATTGGTGGATCAATGCATAAGTAAATTTTGTGTAGCACATATATATGGTGGGTAGAATAATTATCTAGATGTTCCTAGGTGGCATAAAGAGAGAAAATATTCATGAATATTCCCAAGGTACTACGATTAATTAATAATGTGAATAAGGAAGGAACACCTAAAATAGGGGAACACAAAAGTGAGATACAAGGAAACAAACACAGAACTTGAGGTAAGAAATGGAAATAAAATAATCAACCAATTATAAAGGATGATACCTAACAAAGTTATAATTGATGTGATGTAAAAATACAACAATATCTATGAGGCAAGATACAAATTAATTTTTATCATAACCACAAGGATAAATGTGTAACTCAACGTAGGCTATTCTATCATAGGAATTGAAATTAGGTGTTGAACCTACTTTATGACAAATGTCATTATGTAAACTAGATAGATTATTAAATAAACCACTAAAACTATAAAAATGGGGATCCATATCCCATTAGAGGTTTTTAATGTTATTATAATTTGTTTAAGGTCATTTATAAAATTAAGATTTTTATTATAGAAAGAATAGGTGAGGCTTAGGGGATGAAACTCTACTAAAATTTAGAGTTGAGAGAGTGAGTGAGTAAGTGAGAGTGTATAACTCTTAGAAGGTAGTTGAAGGCCTCTATGTAAAGTTTAAAAATTAAAAATATATTTTAACCTAGCTAATATCAATAAAAATTAAAATGAGTTCAATAATCCACTAAGCACTTTGATGGTTGTGTGGTTTAGGGCCCTTCACTATGAAATGATGTTATGATACTACACCACATTAGGTGAATGGGATGACCTATGTGAATGATTCAATTTATGAAAATAGTCATTTTTAGGTTAAAGACAATAATTTTAGCCTCATGATAGTTTCATCAAAAATATAATTTTATTCTAAATTTATTGTTCAAGAAATAAAAATTTAGATGTGGTGATCTGGAAATGTCTAAGTAGGATATTTAACTAATTTTACATAGACTAAGTGGTTATTTTAGGTGACTAATAATATTTTATAATGGATTAAGATCATAAATAGCTTATAGGTGTGTGTAAATGGTGAATAAGAGTGATTTGGAGATGAAAAAGTCATTTAGGATAAATTTAGGTCAATATTTACATTTCCAAGTATCAAACACCAAATTTTACATTCTACACCTTGAATAATGTAATATTTATTATTATAATATATGAATGTAACGATTTATTGAAATGACCAAAACATAAAATATTATTTTTGAGAAAATAATTGTTTTATAATATATTTTTTTTACTTTTTTGTTTCTTATTATCATCAATTATTTTGGGGATTGATTTATCAACTATGAAATCCTGAGGAACAAGGGATGATTAAATATTAATTATTAATCATGTAATTTTGGATAGGTGTCTAAAATAGTGAAATGGTTAATTAATATAAATTGAACGTTAAAATAGGTTGGAAAATATAAATATCTTCCCTCTACTGTTGATTTTCCTTATCATGTAGTGCATATATAAGATTAGGTACATTATGGATTTATTAAATTGATAAATGTGACCACCTTTTTTTAAATTAATTTTTTGGGGCCACTTATTGTAAATAAAATAGAAAATGTGGTATTTCAAGAATGATTACACATCATCCATTCAATATCTAAGGTGGTAAGATGAAAAAATGGTGTAATATCACTAACTCAAAAGGGATTGACATAGTGATATTTTACCCACATTTTCTCTTCATTCCAAATTAATAATGTATATTTAATCAAGTGTATTACATAATCATAAAAATAAAATGTGGAATCCTTTAAATCATAATGTTTTAGGGGCCTAACCCTTTGTAAAGAGATCATAGACATGGAAATGGATGAAAAAAGACAAGATTGTGAGAGTATATTATAATACATTATGTCCTCAATATCCTTTTATTATTTATTAATACCGCATATAATACTATAGAAACATGTAAACCCTCAAATCATAATGTAAACTAGGGTCACAATTTTATTATGGTAAATGATCAAATAATATTCCCAAGATATTAGAAATAAGATATGTATCAAATAAAATATCTAATTCATCTCAAAATATAATACATGTATTTCAATGAGAATTTAGTTCTTTACATTGTCTTTCAAAAGAACAAAAACTTGTGTTATATTGATATATTAGATGTGTGACATCTTTAGCACATGGCCTCTATAAAACATGTATAAAATAAATTTAAGCTCTCTAAATAGTGATATTTGGCATTATAATTTTGTTCTCACCTCTTTATATAATTTAATACAAATTTTATCCATAAATGTTTTAATATTAATGTTTATGTATGTTTAGTACTTAAGTAAGTTGTAATTATGTATCAATTGAATTAATTTTTTGTAACTTGATTATTTATTTTAATATGGAAATTTATGTGGATTTATTTGACATATAAACATTATTTTATTATTTAGTTTATTACTTTTTGAATCTTAATAATTATTTTTAAGGCATTAAGATAAATATCATAAACTGTTTTATGTTTTTATCCTATTGAATAAAGTGGATGGTTACACTATCTTTATGCATCACCTTTATGTTTATGAATTTTATTTCTCTCACATAATATGTTCCATACCTAAAGTATTATATTACATCATGGTAAAATTAATTTGGATTAACTTTAATGTGTCCTTTATATAAAAATTATTGAGGATTCCCATTGTTATTATCTAACTATGTGTGCAATAAAGTCACATGGTTGGATAACTCAGAGTGAGTAATAAAATTTTGGCATGCTTATTTGGAAAAAAATTAAAATCCTCATAACATGGATGATAGATATAAAAAATTATTTTTATTTTATTTATTAATGTAGTCTCTAATTAGACATCACACTAATTATAAGATACACTATCAAGATATTGTTGAAGAATCTTAAACAAATTATTTAGGATAGTACCATATTTTCACCTAACAACTTATATTATTAAAAAAAATCCATTATCCTATGAATATAATTAAAACAAGGTCTATAAATAAGAATATTCCTATATAATTATTATAACTATCCTCTAGAACAAGAATATTTACATATGTGATTAGATCTACAAACCCGTTTATAAAAAATATTTTTTACACCTGAGCTAAATATCCCACCTAATAATAACCATGAAAAACCCAAGAATTGAACCTTATGTTTCCTATAATTTTAATTTTCCATTGATTATCTTGTAATGGAATGGTATATCATGATATTATTTAATATCCATCATATATGTTTCTCTAAACACCTAAATTTGTTGTTAAACACTTTGGAAATATCAAGTTTGGCACATGTTGACAAACCTAGACATTGTGTACACATTTGAATCTTATGAAAAATTTCACCTATCTATATGCCCATGTATTGTCTTTTTCAACCTAATTTACTAGATACACATATTCAAGATAACCCTAGTTTATGGAGAAACTTCCCAAAATACTAAACAATATGTTCCCATATCTCATATCATTGATTTTAATTTTTAGAATAGTACCATAAATAATTTTTTTTTAATTCTATTTTCAACAATTGTTTGTAGTGTCCAAGAACACTAAAAACTATTTTTTATAGGGGGAAGTCTTAATTAGGTTGGTCTAGACACATTCATTGATTGGTAATATTAGGAAATATAAAAGATTAAGATACAAATACAAATCAATCCTAAGGTTATAATCACTTGGTCATTGTAATGAAATAATTATAAGAGAGTCTTAATAAACACAATAAATCAATTAGAACTTTCTTGAGACATTATAAAATATTCATATATATCTAGATATGCCTCAAAGGTCTAGCCATAGAGCTAAGTCTAAATACACATTTAGGTTTAAATTTCATAGTGCCAAACATAAAAATCCAAATGTTTTCTTCTATTATAGAATGATCAAAATGATGCACACACACCTAGGTGGATGAATAATGTGTGGTTTGATACATATTTAGATTATTGTAACATATGAAAAACTTAGTTAGTTGGTGGGGAATGGATGGGACTATCCAACCCAACATAATAACCAATTTTAAAGTGTCATATTGTGGTTAAAAATTATATTAGGGTTTCAATAGAGGGATAGCAAAAACATAAATCAACACATAATACTAATGGTCTATGAATACATAGGTTAGATCTACAGACACATGCACATTAGTTTAATGAATCATACTTGCATAGTCAATCTAAACACTATTAGCAGACCTTACCTAGTATAAATCCATGTAGGATTCTTAGTTACACTATAAACATCTATGTAGGGTTTAAGATCTTATTCGATAACATGAATGATTAAATATTAGGTCTATTCTAGCTTAGGATTTCATATTTATGTTCTATTATGATATGACTTTAAGACCTGATTTATAATTTTCCATTATTCACATGTACTTATAATGGAAAATAAAATTAATGTATATTCTCATAAAGTAAATTATTATGATTAGTTTCATGATATTTTTTATGGTATAGATCAATTTGAACTTATATAATATATTAAATTAGATCCACATATGGTGGTTTAGTTTTACATGTAGTTAGAGATGAAAAGAATTTTTTTTCTAAGGAAACCACATTTAAGGAATTAAATTTAGAAATTTATAATGACACTAACCCACATTTTAGTTGCATGGATTCTATAATACATGCCCAAACTATTATTCTTATTACTAATATTCATGTGTCTACACCTATGGCTAAAAAAATGATTGCTACACCTAGTATGGGGGAAACATAAATCAATCCCCATATTTATATGGTTACCCTTACCCAACATACTTTTTAACCTCTAAGGATTTCTACTCATGAAACACCATATATTTATAATTAATCTAATAAACTTACCAATTAAAATATTTTACAAACTATTATTATCTTCAAACTAATGTTTCCAAAAGGGAAAAAGGTTATCATATTGTAAGTTATTCATAAAATTCTCAAGACTTTTTACATAATAATTTTGTCCTATATATTTACACTTATCCTTTTCATATAATATTTTTTCACCTAATCTTAAACCATGTGCTGGTAAAGGTGATCCAAAGCAACACCTTTTATCTTTGCATGAAATATTTCTTTAATATTCTTCTAATGATACATTATTAACAAAGTTTTCTTAGGATCTTTAATAACTATGTCATATGATGGTTTTATGTCAATATTATTGAGAAGATATTGTATAATTAAATTATAAAATTAAGTAATGACCTCATGAAACCATTAATTACTATGTTCTTCCATATAATAATATGAATTAAAAAATGATAAATCCTATGGATTATTAAAAATCTTAATATATATTCAAGTAAATCCTACTTGTGTCTATCCATGAGTATGTTAATTTCAAAAGTTTCCAATATTTTAATGACATATGCCATATAGTTTAAGACCATGAAGTTAGGATAATTTACATGAAAAATCTAAATTATGAGACTAACCCTCTCACATATTCTAATTCTATGTTTAAATGAAAACCAAATTTTAAATCCAATTCTAATGATATTATGAATAATGATTAAAAAAATGGTTAATGTGGCTTAAAAAT
>JARHVA010001361.1:1160000-1252500 GCA_037957365.1 Torreya grandis
CACACACACACACACCCACCTAAGTAGTAGAAGTATGTGTGATTTTATCCCTCCCAGAGTAATGTAATGTAGTAATTTATTAATCACTCATAAAATAATGATTGGGGCTATCCAACCTAACATACTAGTACTTTTCAAGGGTCATCCAATGGTTAAAAGTGATATTAGGGCTTCAAACAAAGGAGAATAATAATAATGATCAACATAAATGACTGATGGTGAGTGAACACACATGAGTCATATATATATTTAAATGCTTTAGTGTTAGGCATCATATAATATCATAATAAACAAATAAACTACTAATATATTTTGGATAGTTCTGGTCACCATATGAGTCTCAATTTCACTAGCAATGTCTACACATGATTTGAGCTCTTGTACCTGATTTGAGTGATTATAAATCAAAACATAATTTTAAGAAATACTAAAAAACATAATGAGAAACAAGATATAAACATAATATAAGTATCTTTATTCCATAGTTCTTTGTCAATATACAATTATATAAGTCCAATATCAATGTACCCTTTTACATTCATATCTATATGATTATATCCATATTTTACATAATTTGAATATTCCTGGTTTTACTTTATTTATATCACATTAGTCCAAAATAATTAAAATAGTTTCTAGTGATAATTATAATACCCCCATAGGAAACCTTCAATATGTGTCGAATATTTTTATTTTTCATCAAATTACAACCCCAAATTTAGCCTTTAAATTGTTTACAACATATCTTTAAGGTCAAGGACCTATACTAGTTGTGATGTTTGACCCCTATGTCTATATAAAATTAAAAGGACATGAGTCATGTATTATATAAATAATTCAAATAAAAATGAGACAACTTATACTGAGTGGAATAAATAACCACTATCAATAGATCCCTAATGGAGTTTATATTAGACTTTAATATTATATTTATAAATACATGGGAAAGAATATTAATATATATTGAACTTGTAGATGATATGAAACTTATGTACCATTTTATATCCTCAAATATCAATGAAGATACAATCCTTTTGGTACATAATCTTCTTAAAGCATATGATACTACTACCTTAGATGAAAATAATTTGACTCATGCTAATAAACTAGCTCTAGGAATATAATACCCTTACTTATATAAATATATAAATTAAACCAAATATCATCATAGATTTATAAATACATGATAGATAATACCAATAATGGTTAAAATTTTATATGATTTGATATTCCTATACCATTTTAAATCCTTCAATCCTTAAATATCCATGAAGATATAGTCCCTGGGGGAAATACTCTTGCTATAAATTATGATTATACTACCTTATATTAAAATAACGTTATTAATTCTATTAATATATATCTATGAACATAATTACCTTACTTGTATAGTTCTACAACTTAGCCCAAATCTCATCATATATGTAGACCCAAATTTTATATCTATTCTTTGAATTCTCCAAGGTATATCCCAAAATATAGAAGAATTAAAGGAAAAACATTTTCTAAAAGGATTAAAAAAAATTATGTTAAAACCCTCAAGAGGATAAATTTTGAAAACCATCCTTAAACTTATTGAAATAATAAATTCTATTGACCTAAAATATTTCAATTTGTTACTTAATATCCTTAGACCTATGATCCCCAAGTACCATAAGTTACATTTGTAAGACCACTTTAACAAATTTAGGGAATGTAAAATCCAAAAAGATAAAGTTAATTAATGCATGTGCCTAAAAATTTATATAAGTTAAATAACATGTTTTTATACCCATAAAACATGGCATTAAAATCTAATAGATACCATATTTTACATTAAGAATAACCACTCATAACAATTTTTTTTTTAATCAATAACATCAAGAATTAATTTAGGTACAAGGATATAATACCCCAGAATATGCCTTGGCATAATTTGATGATTTTTTTTTGTACTCTTAATGATAATATATAATTATATAAGGCATATATCCCAATAATATGTCATTAAAAGTGAAAATAATAGGGCCTAGGAAAATTTAAAAACTCCAAAATTTAGAGACCACCTATTATTCATACTCCTATAGAGAATGAAAGAGAAAGGAAATTCTATAAATATACATAAGGGAATTCTTCACCCAAAAAAAAACTTCATTAATTACCCCATAATATATTTTGGTCTACAACATTTCCTTATATCCTAATAGAGAAGCCAATAAGGGAATGTAGTGCATATGCTCCATAATAAAAGTCTTAGTTAGATATGTCATTTAGTATTTCTAAGAAAATTAATAAATTGATATTCAATTTCACCCTATGGGATAAAATTTTGATTCCAATTCAAGTGGATATATTAAAGAAGATATGAAAATACATGATAGAGCCACCACCTATAAAGGTACTGAGGCTAATACTAAATAAAAATATATTCCAAGGAAAACATATTTCTCAAGTAAATAATCTAGAGGAAATTAAATCTAATCCTCCATTTTATGGTTATTTTATATATGGATAACATGTAATTCATAATTTTATGGCTAGTACTACTAAGATTCTGAATAAAGTTTTTAATGCATTAGGAATTAGAGGTACCCTAATAGAGAAATTTATTAAATATAATACTAGTTAGAATGTTTGGTGTGATAAAATATATCCCCTTAAGAATCCATTTATTTTAGATTGTTTTCATTCCTTAATAAATTATTATAATAGAGTTACTTATGCATTTTTGGATATGCTTGTCAGAAAATTTCAATACCAAGATAAGAGGTTATCTTTCCTTAGATTATTCTTGTATGAGAGGAAAATATGGTCAGAATGTAAATATCCTATAATAAATAAAACTATAGATGACCATATTATATCCAATATACATACAAATGGACATGATGCAAAGTGGGGTGGAGGTTGAAAGAAATAGTTTTTTTGTAGAATGGTGGTCAAGGGTATAATTAGGAAATCTATGAAACTAATTGAATAAAAAATAAAATCTAGATTCAAGATGTAAAATAGGTAGATTAAAGATATAAAAATGTCATTTAGTGATAAACTAGAGATATATAAATTAATATATGTAACAAAGATGTATCTAACTAAGGATATATTGGGATTCAAAAATAATATGATATAAGATAAGTGTATACACAAGCTAGGATGATCTACAACTATCCTCTTTATCTCAATAGAAAAAGACTCAAATAAGGTCAATAAAATATAGAAGGTGTATACATGGAAGAGTATATAAGGACCAATGTTATCATAGATCTATTAGAGGTAAACCTATAACTCAAATTTTAAGAATAAAGGGTTTCAAATCCTAGGATTTTGACATAAAGATATACATCTTATTATCCCTCAATAAAGGTAATGTATTTCTACTATATTGTAGATATGAAATTAAATTAAATGGTTGTAAATGGGTTCAAATAAATTAAATTTTGGGTAATATATTTAAAAAATGGGTAAGGTGTAATGGTCAACCAAATGGGGGTCTATTAAAACCTAAGGTGATTAATGTTAAGTATGATAAATCTTATATCTATAGGAGCTTATTTGGTATAGGGAATAACCTAAAAAAGGATATACACATACATCCACAATTCTATATAATAATCAATGACTAATTTAATAAGTAAAAGAAAGAGTATCTAGATATAAATACTTACTCTAAGTTGAACCTATCTATATGTAGTAAATAATATAGATCTATAACATATTTGACTTATAAAAATCCAAGATTTCATAAGGTAATAAACTAACATCCATTAAAATACTGTTTATATTATGAAAATGGTCAAATTAGATATGTTAAACTTTATTAAGGGATATCTTACCGCACAACACCAAGTATAAGATTCCAAATGTTATAGAAAAATGACACTATGAAACAACCCTAGATAGGCCTAAGTATATAAAATAAAAACTAATATGGTGCTCACCAGATCTTGTGGCACAAATGGGGATGATTAAACACAAACAAAAAATTAATGGATCATGGTTAGAAAATTGGGGCCTAGATAACTTAAAGTGTAATATTTAAATAAAATAAAACCCTATATATAAACTATGTTTAATCATAGATGTAATATAATCAAGGAGTTATGAATTCAACACATACTATTTCTACAATATATATCTATCAAATGAAATAAAAATAAATAGGAATACTTGCCTTGGGCAAACATATAAAGTCTCAATATCTCCCTTGGTCAATGGTGTTTTTCAATAGTTTTTTGTGGATTTGTAAGGATCACACTATAGAATATTTCTAGGCTAAAATAATAATACATTACATCATGGACTTTCCATAAGACATGTAATATTATCTCCAGATTAAAACCTAACCAATCACTCCTTGAAATTTATATTTAATATAATTTGAACTATAATGATGATAAATGTAGTAATGCCATATATTGGATTGAAATAAACCTTGTATTTAAATAAATGGATAGGTCATAACCCATATTATAATTTTAGACAATAATATTGGCTAACGTGACCCAATTTTAAAATTTATTATTCGATGTTGAGCTAGGTTGGCATTGTCAAACTAGTTACATAATATGCCATAAATTTCTCAAGTAGGTTGGCCAAGCCAACTCCATAAGAATTTTTTTACTTAGATAACATATTATAAGTATGGGGTCAGCCAAGGCATCTTATTATTAAAAATAGGTGACATGGTCAACCATGATAACTTAGTAGAAAAAGTGAAAATTTTCTTAGTTAGGGGCTATTAAGAAGGGAGATTGTTGATGGAATTGTATAAGTGCATGAAGGTTGCTGAAATAGGTAGTATATATATAAAATATATGTATAAGTTGTCATTTAGACATGGAAATGTAGTTTCTTATACATGAAGTGTGTGTGTGTGTGTGTGTGTGTGTGTGTGTGTGTGTGTGTGTGTGTGTGTGTGTGTGTGTGTGTGTAATTTTAGGATTTTTGAGAGTGGTATTAGACCTTTTGGAGATATAATGTGAATTCTATGTCTTATAGGGTCCTATTGGATTTTAGACTTAGCCATATTTCAAGTTTTTAGTATTTTTGACATAACTCTATTTTAGTGTTTTAAGATTCCAGTGGGGTATCATAAGAGGTAAATAAATGGACACTCTAAATAATTTGCACTAATAGTAAGAATGATATAAATCTAAAATAGATTGTGAATCACTTGTGGTCTACCTAACCCTTTCTTGGTGCACCATTTAAGGCATGAACTCATTGAGATTTAAAATTTGATAGGTTATTACAAGAGATAAAGTGTCAATAAATTATCATGTTTAACAATATTGTGTATACATCAACCATACTGATATAGATTTAAAAAGGTACACATTTATATCGAGTGCAACAATTATAGTTGGAAAGCGACATAAGTAGGAAAATTAACTAATTCAGTTATGCTCAATATAGTTGTAACATAGAGGCCAAAATAGAATTAACTCTATCCTAATGAAGTTAGGAAGAAAAAAACCTAAAATTATGTAGAAGAGGAATAATAAAGAGAAAATATCACTAAAGCATGCTAAATGATGAGATAGTAAGATAATGAGTGTAAACAAGTATACTAGTATGGCATATGAGAATAATATCTCTAAAAGTATCATGAGTTGGCCCAACCTCAATCTTGATGTATTCCTTACTATGTGCACTCAGGGAGAAATATTTACCAATGAATATTTAAAAATAAGCTATCAGTAAATATAAAATATAGGTGTATAAAGGTTCCACATGATAGTCATAATATGAAATCGATATAGGGTTACATTTTTTACAAAACTAGTGGAAACCTATCATGTTGAACATCTTACAATAATAGTGAGGGAGACCAACTATACTACATTTTTTTAAGATTATTTGAAAACATCAAATTGAAATGTAGATTAAAATACTAAAGGTTTCCCAAACGAGAATAATAGGTTGTTGACAATAAGTAATTTGATCCTTATGTCTAAGTTGAGGAAAATAGTCTATAAATTTATCATATTTGTGATTAAAATTATCAAACTCCCAAGTATGAAAATGATATGGAGGTATAGATGGGATGTGGAGGATATTGTCTAAATGTAAAAATGGTTTTGAATCTAGTGTTTCACACTTCTTTCCTAAAGGATATGAAACCCTACGATCATAGTGGCTATAATTTAATTGTATAAATAATGTTGTTGAGTATGATGCCATTTTCATCAATCTACAGTTAGATGATAAAAATGGATTAAAATATTATAAGAATTTGGAGAAACTATATTTATAACCAAGTAAGTATAATTTGAGTTAATTACAAAGCATAACTTACTAAGGTCTTATAAACACATGATATAGTATATTATTAATATTTTTGATGAAATAAACCATCAAATAGTCTCTAGGAAATAAAATACTAAAGCATACTAGATATAAATGGTAGGATCATAATTTCATAATTGAAATGGATTATTTATAATTGAAAGTTATGTCAAGCCTTGAGTTATACCTATAATACTAGATAACACCATAAATTAAAAGGTATTTTAAAATAATGAATTTTTTTAAGGTTCATTCAATAGGAGTTTGATTTTTATAAAGAATTAAAATCCAAGTTAGATAAGAATATTAGCAGTATATTATATGAATAAATATAAATAAAATTCATAAGGGGTTAATTAATTTAATAAATATATTCAACCCCAATGACCAAAGTAAGGGTGGTATGAAAAATATGACTATAAAGAGTGAAGAATGCCATGAAATATTAGTTTCACCTAGGAAAATGTTAAAGATATGAAACATTTATACCCATGCACATAAAGAAAAAATATAAATATACATCAATGGATGTTATATATTTTATCTATGTTAATATAAAATAATTTGATAAGGATGTCATATATCATCCCATCAATTCGATTCTAGATGTACATCTCAAATTAAAAAATGATAGTAAACCCTAAGATTGAACCTTTAACGAGGAAATAAATTTTAAATTTGATAGAGGCTAAAATAATAGTACCCAATAAAAAATATACTTCATTAGTAAATATGGTTCTTCTAAGAAAAAATAATGTGTTATGCCCTTAACTTATTGCATGCCTAGGGATATGTGTGGTCAACTTGTGTCTTACATACCTGTTATATTATGCTGTAACATTTATGTATGTTTTTAGTAAGATTGGAATATAGAATAACCATGGATAATATATTATATATAGGAAGTAGTAGTTAGTATTTGATCATCATATTTTTAATTATGCTTTTATTAGATTATTGTAGAAGTTTTCCCTTTGAAGTGGCTCTATTATATTTAGTAATCATTATACTCTTTTGTTAGTTGTTAATGTCTATCTATCTATCTATATATATATATATATATATATATATATATATGTATGTATGTATGTATGTATGTATGTATATATGTATGTATGTATGTATGTATGTATGTATTGACATACACACACACACACACACACACACACACACACATATATATATACATATATATATATATATATATATATATATAATATTATATTTTATAAATAATATCAGTACATACATACATACATACATACATATATATATATATATATATATATATGTATTGATATTATTTATAAAATATAATATTTTACTGTGAAAATATATAAATAATTTCATGTAAAGTGGTATGAGAGCTTAAATTTGGGAAAGTTTCTATTGTATATTATTTTCTTTGGATCTGGTGTTTCACATCTCATGTGAGCTGAATGATTGAAAAAATAATCGCGAAAAAATTTAATTTTTCCATCATTACATTTATTATTATTATTTTTTAAATAAAAAAATAAAAATAAATAATAAATCTTAAATTCTTAACCTTGTGCAAATTACTAGTCATTTGATTCGTCTCTATGAGATGATCACAATGGTATATTCTATTGGGAGACTTTTATGGTTGAAATTTTTCAACCTTGTGCACATTAGAAACTATGGGATTAATTTTTTTGAGGTGATACTAATGGTTTCATATGTTGTTACATATTTTTTAGGGCTAAAAATATACTTTGGTTTGTGCATGGTTGCTCTTAACACTCGTAATAATGGGAAAGGGAAATAAACTCCTCACAATGATGACATGGAGTCCATAACTTTTGATCCATGTATATTGAAGGTGGTTCAATAACTTATTAAGGTCAACATACCTCCATTTTTAAATATTGGGACCATTGAGATGTTTTGAAGGTCAACCCTAAAATCATACCCTATTTTTTATCATTATTAGAATTTGAAGATCATCCATTTTGGTAAAATTAGCTTACTGAGTTATGTTTTACTTTAGGTTTGCCTAATATTTCTAATGATTTGTCTTCATGTATTTAAGTTATAGGTTTCAGAGAGTCCTTGATGGAATATTCATGTTCTAAATCCCTAGCATAAACCCTTGGTTCAAGTTCAAATTTGAATTTGGTAGAAGCAAATTAGCAGGAATATTTTAAACTTGTTTTAGACTTAAGCCATATTTTTATGTTAAGGCTTGGTCATTTTTTTAAAATAGAACCAAACTTTAGCTTAAAAATTATGCTTGATCTATTTTTATTTTCCCTCTTATGCTTCTTATATTTCTAATCATGTTATAATTTTATTCTATAAAGGTCCCTTTTGTTTAATAGCATGATTACCTTTATTATTCCCTACTTAGCCTAAAGCTTTAATGTTAAGGACATATTTATATTTATTAATATGCATGAAACGTTACTCTAAATCCCTTAGCCTATGCTTTTTTCATCTCGGGTCTTAACTTAAATATCAGGCATCTTACAAGGTCTAATGATATGTGCTTCCTCATGGCATTTTAATTGGACGATGTGAAGAAATCTTGATAAATTCTATCAATTAGTCCTACAAACCAATCATGTTCGAGCACTCACATCATGATCAATGGTTCTCACTTCATCATGGATCAAAGATCAAATAAAGTGAAGACACCATTGAAAATTAAAAGACTCAGAAGGCCCATGGAGTTACCATATGACACTCCTACATTTGAATATTGAAAGCAAAGGGTTTCACATGTTGGAAGGAACCAATCATAAGAAAGATCATGGGTCATGATCAGATGACTCGCTTCATCATGATTTTCAATCAAATAGAATGAATTGAGTTTAAGATCCTATGAGGCCTTGCAGAGCTGCCACATGATAGTCTTGTATTAGGTCATAAGAGTTTTAGAAGATTAAATTTGACATTAATGTAACTATCATTTAATTCCTATGAGGATGTATTTTACATCCACACGATCGACAACTTTACGCCCATCAAAACTAAAAACTTATTGAGCCTAAATTTGATGTTCGTCTGACCATCATTTGACATCCATGAGGATGTATTTGACATTCATCATATCGTAAAATTTAATCTAATGGATCATTTTACTTAAGACCAAGATATACTCCAAAATACCATTTAGAAAGCTCATGAATTAAATTTTTAGACTAATGGAACCTCTCAAAAGATGTTCAATCACTTAAAATCTTTAAATTACAAAAAATTAAATGGTCTCATAGTCTAAATATATTTAGATATGAATTTAGTATAAATCTACATCTTAAGGTCCCCATTACATTTTTTTTTAATGTCATGAACCTTAGGCTAAAGACTTATACTAAGTCTTATTTTAAAAGGGTCTTTGTGACATAAAATTCAGCCCAAATGCTTATAACCAAATATTTTATTGTGTTTATTAATACAATAAAGTCTTATGTCAAAAACTAACATTCTTGGTCCTTATATCATTTTGACCCCCTTGATCATATTGTAAGAGATTAAAATAAGCATTTTAGCCCAAATTATGTGTTGGGTTTAGTAAACATAATGTACACTTTGGCTTGAAATATTTGGCCATGGTCCCCTTTTTATAAATCTCAAAAACATAGGCATAAACACTTTAGCCTAAAGTTTAATTCACATTTAACAAACATGAAATAAACCTTAGACTAAGATATTTAAACCTATGTCCCTGCCTTAATAATGTGTTGATCGAAGATCATGCATCTTTGTAGATCCTATGGCTTATGATTCATCATGAAAGGATGATCCAATGGTACAAAGGCACCAATAAATTTTCAATAGATCTTTAAGAGCCTATTGGATCAACACATGGTATAATCATGGTCAATATGTGATTGACAAAGATGCCAGAGCCTAAAAGTCTTGCAAAGGTGCCAAGTGGAATGACCATGGGGGTCAGTGCCAAAGGGAACCAATAATAAGTAAGGGATGAGATCATAATTGATGGCCCATGATAATCTATGACCTTGATCCAATGGTGTGAAATAAAAGGACATTTTTTAATTCCATTGGCTAGTAATTCAAAAGAATTTATGAAAAATGCCACAAAAGGTACCATATTGATTCTACAGAAACACTACACAAGCAAGAAACAACAAAAGAATATATCATGTGTGCCTTAGAATGAAAACCTATAAAGGCAAAGGTCCAAATAAAATCTGAAGCATGTATGATGTGAACCCCAATTGAGCTACCACCATTAAAATTTTAAATCCCTAAACTTGCATAAAAAGACCTTAAGTAAACTTGAATTGATTATAGTGAATTTAGAAGAAGTTTAATTATGTTTTGGTCATGAAAGAGCTAACCAAAGATTATTTTCAATCTATTTTTGAATAATTTACAAGTATAGAATCCATGGTAGCTCGAAGGTAACAATTAAGAGATGAGATGGAGTTGTACCTATCTATAGATAGTAAAGGAAGGGTTTTCAAAGATATTATTTTTAGACACTGCAACCCTAAACAATGGCAACAATAATTAGTCTGAGCTATTCTAGACCATTGAGGATATGTCAGCCATCACCAAAGAAGAACAAATGATTATTACACTTAATAGGAGGTATTATGACCTAGTTTCAATTCAAATTGCTAGCCTCCATCATGTTACTACAAAACTAAAGGTACTCCATTACATTGATATCCTTTCTCCAATTTTTATAGATTTTATAATTGAAAATGATGGTATCATTCATGAGGGGAAATCTAGGAGAGTTGCTTACATTCCCTTTTTATACTCTGAGTGGTATTATAAACTACCAAATCCCCATGTGGATTTGACCACAACTAAGGATTGATTTAGTAAGAATGACCTAGATACCATCCTTAGACCATGATTTCTCCAATGGAACCATGTGTTCCAAGACTTTGAGGGAAGAATCCCAATTATCTAATTTAGAGAGGGAATTAGGGTAATCATGACTCTGTTAAATATAATATTTGGATCCCCTGTAGTCACATATGTCAATAAGAGTTGGGTGTCTTTTCTCTACTTTATGGTAGAGAAAGAGATCATTCCTCTAATTGGATATATGATTAGTATCCACTTAGGGAACAATATACTATCATCAAGAGGAAGAATAGAAAATAGTTCTTCATGATGTCTTATTTACTAGATGACCTATTAGCTTCTACCAAGGCCCCCAACATCAAAAAATGGTCTTCTAAGGGCAGAACCACCATCTCCCACCACTAATCAAAGATGCACATCTTCAAGTATAGACACCACATGAAATTCATTTGTGATTGCATCTATCTATTTTTGGTAGAAGCTATTATAGGGATCCCTATGCCTAAATCAAGCCCTCTAATCAAGAAATATTTGGAACTAATGGGAGACATTTGGCTTTACCTAGATTGAAATGTAATAAAAATTAAAGGAATTCTAACCCAACCCTATAGATTAGCTATCTATGTTCCCAATACATTAGCAAATTAATAAATTGCATCTCAACTCCATGGTTTTGATGTATTATATAAGGATAAAATTAAGGGCCTCCTCCATCCCTTTCCTTTGACAATTAGAATAATAGTTTTGTAGGATTGGAAATAGGAAGACACCATAGCCAGGAATAAGGATTCCTTTGTGTTTCAATTAGATGACCTTAGGTATTGGGATCCCAATAATGTATCAATAAACCATTTAAATATCAAATAGCTAACCAAGCCAATTCATGAGCATTAACTTATTCCTTATGACACCCTCCACTTCAAGGCCAATAATTTTGATGAGGTATTACCTAGATTCAAGAAAAGTAACCTCAAACATGTGCATAGGTTAACCAGTGATAAAAAACCAAGGGGAATATGGTAGATTCATCCCCTTTAATACCATTTATTGTATGGACCTTCTAGGCCACATCAAGAACAACCTCAGATGGAGCTACCACAACCCCAAGGATAGATTATACAAAGCATTGGTAAGGAGAAGTTGGGGAAGAGACCTAGTGAAGGAACTTTATCCTCAATTCTCCTGATGATCCCAAAATATGGATCATTATTAATATGGTTTTTCCTTCATTTCATCTCTTTAAGTATATAATATCATTCAAATCTTATACTTTTAGCTAACTTTAGCATGGAAAATAAATACTTTGTCTCATTTATATCAAACCAAAGTTTGAGTCACTATATTGTCATTAATGTCTAACAAGCAACATATTTTAGTGTTTGAGTTTTAAATAATATATATGAAATATGATAGAAGTAATATTTTTTATAAACTACAATTTTGATCCTAATTTATGAAGCTATGGAGTCACTCAATCCATATCTATGGACTTAGTCAGTCCATATCTACACACTTGGGTAGAGGTTATGTGTGTAGATTGGAGGATGATATGAATTATAATGCAATAAATTAGTCATCATCATCAATAAAAAATTAAATATATTATAAATTTATTTCTAAGATCTCTGTAGGTTCAAAATCTAAGAATTAGGTGAGTTTGTAACCAGTCCAAAAGAGGAAGATTGCTCCAAATAAAATTACATCAAAGATATAATCAATTACTATTTTGAAGGATTAAATATTGATATATTTTGTATATATTTGGACCTTAAAACTATTATAGGGATAATACAACTGTCTCATCAAAACAGATAGATTTTTCAGGATCTTGATCAATCCAAATCTCCTATCTTAGGGATAAATGGATTGAATAAGTAGTTTTATTTGTTTTCATATTATTTTTATTTTGATTTTATTATCATAAATATGAAAATATTTTTTTCCCATAAAGGTGGATGAATATAGTTGTTACACTCATAATTTTAGATATATTGTAAATGTTCTAGCTTTCCATTGATTAATGCAATATCATTCTATCTTTTAGTATTAAATAGACTTCATTCCTGACTCTAATAAGAGCAAGGGCCCACTTTCCTTGAAATGAGGAAATTTTTTATAGTATTTATGTTTATATTAGTTGATTTCATGATATTGGATAATATGAATATTTCATATGCATACACGAGGGAGTGATTTATAAAAAGTAGATTTAAGATTTACATTTAAACAATTATTTCCTTTCAAAGCAAGTGTGATTTAGCATAGTATTTCTTGTTAAACAGTCAAGATAAGTGTTTACATTTTCAATAAGGTGTGAGGTAGGTTAAGTGCATTTTATTTGAAGCAAAAGGATTAAATTTTTGAATTAGATTAAGTGTGTTTTGATTTGAAGAAAAAGGATTGAATTAGTTTAGATTGATAATTAATTTATTATTTCAGCAAGTGTGAAACAACTAGTGTAAAATTATCCTTTTCATTGGTAAGAGTTAGATTAAGGTTACCAAACCCCACCAAATATGAATTTATAGATATACCACAAAAAACCTTGATATAGATAGCTCTAGACACTAGCCCTGGTTTGATAGACATCAATCTGAGAGATTGATTAAATGAAGAGTTAAATGATACTCATCATTTTTAGCATCATTACCAGTAAATTTTTAGGTGTTATTAAGGTAAATATTATTGATCTATAGTAAAAAAAAATCATAAAAAGAGCAATCAATGTATGCTCATGCCTAGAGATTCTAAAGGATGATTTGTTCCTAAAGTCTCTCCAAAAAAAAATAGAAAGTCCTTCAACATATTTAATTGAGATTCCTACTCTAGAACTTAGAGAAGGAAGTCCTTCACCATATTTAGATGAGAGCCTTGATTAAGCTATTGAATTTAATCTTCAATATTCTCATAAAATCTTATTAGGGACTAGAATATTACCATAACCAAGTCCTATAGGATGAATTCATCCAGAACATCCACTCATAAGAAGAGATTAAATTGAGGTTGTAAAAGATTTAGAAGAAGAATTTAAATGAGTTATAGCTGAAGAAAGTTTTAAATAATTTGACCAAACCTCAACATGTTACACAAATATTCATTGTGAAACCAATCCTAGTATTAAAGAGTCATTAGAAAAATAAGACAAGGATGAATAACAAAACTAGTAGGTTGTACCACTAGGAAGGACTTAATCCTTTCCCATTGTTTTAGAACCTAATGATCAAACTACCATGAAAAACATTTATCCTGCTAATTTGCCAAATTTTTGGGGAAGATCCATATAAGAAATTTACTAGTTTCTATTTAAATTTAAGGTACTTTGTCCAACTTATGACTATGCAATAGATAATTAGAAACTAAAATTGTTTCCATCTACACTCAAAGATGCAGCCATGAGATGATTCATGGGCTTGTCAAGTAACTCTATTCATACATGAGAATACATGGAAACTGAATTCTTTAATAAATATTAAGATTATTATAGGGTAAGAGAAAGGAGGAGGATCTATTTAAAAATAAGATGAGTCTCTGGAATATTATTTGGATAGATTTGTGTTTATTCATATATAGAGTAGTTACCCACTTATTAAGGAAGTCCTGAAACCTATTCTCCTCAAAGGATTAGATCAAGAAATTAGAGATGCATTAAATCTAATGGGAGGAAGAGACATAAACAAACTAGCCTTTCATCAAATTTTATAACTTTGTATTAATAAATCTCAAACAAAACTAAGAATGGGGAAAGGAAGAATAGGGAAATTCAATGAGCTGGGAAAACTAATGGAAGAATTTGCTAATTTAAAAAGAGAAATTTTGGTCATATTATACGATGCATTGGATGGCCTTCAGGATAAACCAATGCCAAATAAATTTTATCAATATATTATCCTAAGTGTAGGTTGAAACAAACCCTTAAGGACTATTCTTTGGATAAAACAAAAGTTTCAACTTATGCAAACTATGAAGGAAAAGACCATGACATAGATCATTGCACCTATTTTCCTACTTTAAAAACTCATAAGAAATCAAATGTTCAACCCATTGATGAGTTAAACTATACTCAGAGGCAAAATTTCTCTCCAAAAAACCAGGTCTAGGGATAGTTTCATTCATGAAATCCCATTAATCCTTGGATAGAATCATGGAATTTTCTAGTGCCTCCACCTATGTGGGGAAAAATGTAGATGCCATTAGCTCAAATGTCATGGCCATGAAAATAATGGGTATCACCTCAACCATGGATGATTCCATAATAGCCATGGGTGCCCCAACAATAGTCACACCCATAATGGAATCCATAAAGGAACCCACAATGGAATCCTAATCCAAAATATAACCAACCAATAAGGCCACCATAGAAATAAACTATAATTCCACCCCATATTGTCCAACATTCAGAATAAGTTAATCAACCATCAATGCCTACACAATTAGTAGCCAATCCAAAGAACAAGCAACTGACACCTATTTATGTCAATGAATAAGGAGACACAATGAATGTAAGAGCAATTGACTGCTTTGATATTTAGTTAAGATCAAGAAAAATTGTAAAAGAAATGCTAATTCTCATTTATAAAATATCAAATGAAAAGGAAGAAACAAAAGAGTCTCAACCAAATAATAAATAAATCAAACACAATGAAAACTCTGATAAACATAAGGGAAATATTAATATACCAACAATTCCTTTCCCTAAGAGATTAAAAGAGACTGAGATAAAAGACGAACTAGATTTGATCCATGAGTTTAAAAATATGAGTATTGAGGTACCCCTACTAAAATCTATTAGGGAAATTCTTAAATTGAATAAAATCATTAAAAATTTATGTGTCAAAACACGTAAAAGGAATAGTATCCAAAAACCATACATTTTGATATCAAGCTTGCTGATTTGTTATCAAAAAAAGTATTAATACCCAAGAATGCATATGTAGGTAGTCTAGTTATAATAATTACAATAGGAGGAAAGGAAATTCCAAATGTTTTTTGTGGATTTAGAATCAACAATTAATGTCATAACAACTAATACTCTCAAAACATTATCTCTCATGGGAATGTAACCTAGTTATACCATCCTTCAAATGGAAAATCAATCTATGACTAAAACAAAAGGAATTATAAATAATGTTGCAATGATTATTGAGTCTTAGGAATATCCAATTGATTTTATGGTGCTCTAACCCAAAATAATGAATTTAGGATATCCTCTAATCCTATGAAGACTATAGCTATCTACTATGGTAGCACTAATTGATTGTAGGTTAGGAGACATGACCATTTCCAATGGTTTAAAATCTAAATGCATTTCCTTATACCCCTGCAAAACTATTAGTGGACCACATAAAAAAACATTGGGTAAACAAGCTAGACAATGTAACAAATGACCTTTCATCTTTTGACATGATTAAATTTAAAAATCATTTAGAATAATTGAGTGATTAAATAATTTTAGATTATGAAGAACATGACCATTTAACAGTAATGTCTACAAATCTAGAATCTATGAACCATGCTAGACTAGAATCTATGAACTATGCCATTCCACAATCTACATACATTGAAAACTTTATTGGGACATATTCTATCAATCCTTCAACTGCTTCTTCATCATATGACCATATGTTGATTTAGGAAAGTGTATAGAATTGGTCAAGAAAAAAACAAACACATTTCTTGTGTGTATTCCATTACCCATTAGGAAGAGATATTCTTCCTGGAGATGGATTTGTCAAAAATGTAACCATGTTTCATAAACTACTTCCTCATCCATGCCTTTTGATTTCATTGATGAGTGAATATAAGTAGGTGGAATCTAATCATCTAGACACTAAACCTCTCTTGGTGTTACTTAGAATTTTTTTGAATATGAACAGTTGGATAATAAATTATGAGGAGGTTCAAATTTTCAATTATTAGAATGGCACACCAAGGACTTTTTTTGGGATTACATTGACATGAAAGGGATTCACCCAAGTATATGCAGATATTACATCTACACAAAGTTAGTAAAACTAGTAAGATAGCCATAGAGAAGAATAAATCTAGCATTGAAAGACAATTAAAATAGAAATTCAAATATTGTTGGATGTGGGGTTTAATTACCCCATGTCAGATAGCCAATGGGTTTCACCATCGATAATTATACCAAAAAATAATGGGAAATGGTGAGTATGTGTGGATTATAGAGAACTAAACAAGGAAACATTAAAAGATCATTCTCCTTTGCCCTTTATTGATCAAGTTCTTGATAGTTTGGTAGGGAAAAAATATTTATCTTTTCTAGATGGGTTTAGTGGATACAACCAAATAATAATAGCAGTTGCAGACTAAGATAAACCCACATTCACCTATCTTTGGGGATCCTTCACCTACCCAGTACTTCCATTTGGACTTTGGAATGCTCCAATATATATTTAAAGAGAATTTTTGGTAATATTATATGATCTCACTAATGACTATGTAGATGTTTACATGGATGTCTTCATTGTTTATGGTGAAACCTATGAAGAAGCTCTTAATAATTTAAAAAGAGTTTTGACAAGATGTGAGGAACATGAATTATAATCGATTCATGAAAAATTCTTGATTATGATGGATTAAGGAATAGTGTTAGGACATCACATTTATAAAAAAAGGTATTCAGGTAGATCCCAAGAAAATTTAGATAATCTCCAACCTACCCATCCCACACACACAAACAAAGGTTAAATGTTTCTTAGGACATGTTGGCTATTATAGATGCTTCATGGATAAATTTAGCAAAATAGTTGCTCTTATGCTTATGTTGCTCATTAAGGATAGTAAGTATGTATGGAGTGATGATTACCAACAAGATTTTAAAACCATCAAAACCAAACTTAGTACTAACCTAGTATTAAGAAGGCCATATTGGACATAACCTTTCCACATATATACAAATGCCTCCAACATGGTAATGGGTCCAGTCTTGGGATAAAAAGATGAGAATGATCACATTCATGTTATCTCTTATATTATCAAAAATATTACACTTGCTAATAAAAACTAACCATAACTAAAACAGTGTTTGTTATTATATTATATGTAATAAACAAATTTAGACACTATATAATTGGCTAAAAGTTGTTTATCTATATAGACCTTGTAGCTATTAGATACCTTCCCAACAAACCAATAGTGGGAGGAAGGATTATTAGATGGTGGTTACTTTTATAGGAATTTGATATAACTATTATAGATAAACTAAAGAAATTTAATGTGGTTGATGATTTATTTTAAAAAATTAACACTTAAAGTGAAGAAGAACAAGTGGAAGATGATTTTCTAGATGAACAATTATTTGTTGTTTAAGTAGAATCTCCATGGTTCATTGATATAGATAACTACCTCACTACAGGGAAGGTTTCTCTACATTTTTCATAAAAATAAAAAAAGATGTTTAATCAGAGAAGGTTCTTCTTTTAAATGAATTAAGGGAATGATATTTAAATTTGAAATGATCATATATTTCATAGGTGTGTAACAAATAATGAATCTTATGATATCATTAGAGATTATCATGATAAACTTAGAGGAGGACATTACACAATTTAGAGGACCATACACAAAGTCCTAAGAGTAGGCTATTACTATCCTTATCTTTATAGACAAGTGAAGAGGTATGTCAGAAAATGTGATGCATGTCAAAGAATGGGACAACCCACTCATTTCATTGAGATGCCTCTCCATCCTTAATTGCTTTTGAAACCATTTGAGAAATGGTGAATTGACTTTTTAGGACTTGTGGACCCCTTATATAGAGGAAAGGAATACCTATTAGTCTAGATAGACTATGTTACCAAATGGGTAGAAGTAGAAGCTTTAACCCATGCTCATGAAGAAGTTCTAGAAGATTTCTTGTATTTCAATATTATGCAAAGTTTTGGTGCTCTACTTGAAATAGTTTCATATCAAGGACCCTAGTTCATATAAAACATGATAAAGTACTTCATGAAACCATATCAAGTGTATCACATGAATTCTTCTCCATATCACCCCCAAGATAATGGAAAAGTTGAAGTCATCAATAGAGAATTATCAATCATTCTAACCAATATTGTTAGTACCAGCTAGAAAGATTAGGTAGATAATGTCTCAGAGTAGTTTGGGAGTATAATACAACCTAGAAAACAACTATTGGTTTTTCCCCTTAAGAGCTAGTTTATGGTAAGAAACCTTTATTCTCTATTGATTTTGAATTACAAACATTAAAAACAACAATAGAAGTAGGAATTGAATTGGAAGAAGAACAAAAGGATAGACTTATGCAACCTAATCAACTTGATGAGATGATAATTAAAGCCTTGTACAAAACTAAAATGGTACATACTCAAAGGAATATTTGGCATGACTCACATATCAAAAAAAAAATTAGAGAGGAGATTGGGCATTATTATTTGAATCAAAATTCTAATAGTTTAAGGGAAAACTATAGATAAGGTGGCTAGGACCTTAAAAAATAGAGGAGGTCTTTGAAAATGGATCTATCAAAATGATTCCCATTGATGATAGTAGAAGGATTATTATGGTCAATGGGCATAGACCAAAACTCTATCAAAGACCTATTAGTAAATAAGAATTTGTATAGAAAATGCAAAGTCATGTAGCTTTGTTAGGGGAACTAGTTTCTTCCAAGGAAATTGTTCTTTAATGATTGCTCACTTCATATAAATAATAAAAATAAAAAATAAAATAAAAATAAAAATAATTCAATAGTGAAAATCCTTTTAGGGAATCTATTCATGATGTATGGCTAGAAAACTAGTCTGTTGGCTGGTCATGCATTGAAGAAAGGGCCTTGGCTAGAAAATTAGCAATGGTTGGTCAAGGGGTAAAAACTATAATAATAATAATAATAATAATAATAATAATAATAATAATAATAATAATAATAATAATAATAATAATAATAATAATAATAATATGGGAATTTGATCATGAAATCATTAATGGCTCTTCCATGTAATAAATTTTAGATTGTTATTTTTAAATCTACTGACTAATCAATGCAAATTCACTTGTACAAGACAAATGAAAAAAGAATGACAATATCTGAGGTAAGAATAAATTATTTATAAGTTTTATTTATTCATGTTTTAGTAAACTAGAAGTTTTTGATATAAATACATTTAATTATATAGAGATGAAAAATCACAAGTGAATAACCATATATTCCTTACACAAAGGAATAATCATTACATGAAAATGAAATAGATGAGGAAACACATGTCATAATGGATAAATATATCCAATGCAATCAATTACATCATTAATCATCATGATGATAAATTATGGAAACATCCCATAAAGGCTTCAAATACCAAATATTGAGGGTTTTATAATCATTACTAAATGAAATAAGTAAAAGACTATGGTGGCAGAAGTTACAACCATCCCTCCCACATGAGCAATAAATTTCCACCATGTCATGTCATCATCCAAGTCAATGTGGCAATTGGCTAACCTATTATATATAAATTGGATTGGAATAAAATACATGTGGAATAATGATAGTAATAACATAGGGTTTTTAGTTTCTAGGAAGTTTATCAGTAGATCTTTCCTTCAAATCCCAATAACAATAAGTACAAACCCTAGTTTGAATTAGGAAATTCTACTACAACTAATAACAATTTGATTTGAGCTCATAAATGCAAGAAATAATGGGGCAAAAGACAAGGTTAGAACTAAGGAATGTGACCAAATTCCTTAGTGATAAGGCTTCTATGGTAGTATTTGAAGTAAATGTCTAGTTATCATTCATCCAAAAGTTCTAGGGCTTCCACAAGACACTGGTAAGGGAATTTGTGAATAACCTTACTCCTAATTTTTATACTATTTAATGAATTGTCATTCTAGTGTCTAGCCAAGTTATAAGTAAAATAATAAAAATTATAGATGAGGGGATGAGAGTAATTAGACAAATTCCATTCAATGACCTTATTTCTAAATTTAATGGTAATGAATAGACTAAAGTTGCATGTTTAATCAACTCAAAAGGAAAATCTAAGGGAATCTATAGGGATGCACTTCCTAAACCATGATAGTCTATAAAATTATGGGTAATCAAATACATATCTTGTGAGGGGAAATGTAGCATTTTGGGAGGGTAAGCCATGAAAATTCTGATCCATCTCAAACATGGGAGGTAAAACCTTCAATACAAAATTAATCTTCCATAGCTTCTATATGGTGCCCTCTAAGTAATGACTACAACCCTTAATGCCCCTATCAAACACCATGGCCTCATCCATCTCATCATTAAACATCATGTTATTCAATAGGGGAATGAAGTTTGGGAAGCATTTGAGAACAAGGTAACAAGACAAATTTCATCTCCATCTCCATAGGATGAAGTTGGAACATTAGGTACCACTAAATCACAAAGGCATTCACTTGTAGTTACTACACCAACTGAGAAAACAAGTTCAAAAGGAAACTAAAAGTAGTTTTTCACTTCAAAGGAAGTTCTTCCTTCATTTATAAGGATTACAAAATCTAAAAATATTCAAACCCACTTTGTTACAAAGTCTCCATAATAACCTCAAGCACCTGTAAAGCAACCAATCCTCTTATCAAGGAGAAGAAAATTACAAAAATGAGTTAGTTCACCAAGACTTGAGAAGGATAAAGGTTTTACTGATACAATAGAAGAAAGACCAAGTGTGGATGATAGAACTAAGAGAATAAGAAGAATGTTGATTATTGTAGATGAAAATGAACAAGTAGTTAATACTTTAGATAGCCTTAAATAGTTGTATCAACCTTCATAACAATACATCATCAAAGAAAAATGAATTCCTAAATCAATTTCTATAAAAGAACATTTTTACAGCCCTACCATACAACCATTAAAGGAATCAAAAATCTCTTCAGCCAAAACAAGGGAACCAAAACCTGAGAAAGATAACACATTAGAAGAATAAAATGCTCAATTTAAAATTCTAATAGATAAAGGTAAAGATCCATGTACATTTTAAGAAGGATAATCATCTAGTCTAAACGAACCTATTATGTAGTTAGTAATGGAACTTTCTAAAGCTAAAGTTTTGATCCAACAAGAAGTAGTAGATATTGTAGATCTAGTTAGCAAACTACATAGTAAAGATCAACTTAATTTTTTGTTAGTATAAAATTTAGAAAAATATTTCAATTATGATTTAAAAATTAATGAACTAGAAGAAGCAATAGAATAAAAAGAGGAGGAATAAGTCAATTCATGGATATATATATATATATATATTATTGAGAAAGAAAATAGAAACTATTGAATTCTTCTTAGACACTTCCTATTATCACCCCTAAAAAGGATAGTTAGCCCACCTCTTCTCTTAAAGCATTTGTTGATCAAGGATGTAAAACTGACCATCCATAAATTCCTCCATTATAAATTTTCATCAGGCTCAAGACAAATACCAAACATTCAAATAGAATAATAAATTTTTTAGTCACTAAAAATAAGCTATTGGAATGTGAAAAATAGATATTATAAATTAAAACTTAGACTTTGAAAGAAGACTTGTAGAATGCTTCTAAATTAGGAGAGGCTCTTTTGGTCTGCAGAAGTCCTACTCCTACATATAGTATGTTTCTATTTGAATAATTACATTGATGGAAAATTATTAGAATATTTTGCCATCTTCCCTAAAATATTATGGATCCATCCACATTTTTATAAATATTTTACAGTTTTGAGCCTAATAATCAAGATCTCCTCTATGAATTTTATCTATATGATTTTTTAATAAGAGATCATGAACACAATAATTTTATTATAAATATACTTGTAAGAGAAGATTAATTTATATCACTCCATTCCACCTTCAAAAATCAATTGTCTTGGAAAAGTAGATTTGAAGAGTATTCAAAGCATGCTAAAACTATAAGATTATGCAATAGGCTAGGCTTCTTTATTCCTAAATTGATTAAACAAAATTTCAAGAGATATTATATAAACATTACTATCAAAACCCACTACTTGAAATCTTTGTACGACTTTACTTTTTCATGTAACCTATTCATAAGATAAATCTTTGATTTAGTTATCACTGCTAGTGTGAAAAGATGGGATAAGTTACTAGTTTCTCTCAAAAAATGTGAAGTTATGTCCACTAACAATCTAAGATGGAGAAGAAGAAAGAATGAATAAATTCTTGAATAAATTGTGAAAGTATTAAATTCTTGAGAAGAGCAAACATGGATTGGAATGAGGTACAAACATCCATTGCTCATCATACTAATTCTAGGATGGTAGAATTAGGAAACTCAATCTGATGAACAATTTAAAATCTAGAAAAAAATATTGTTCAAAGGTATAAAGGATTTACAAGAATTACAAATCATCATATCATAGATTAATTTTATGACTATGATCTAAGGGCATGGAGAACAAACCTAGAACCAATGAAGCTAGATGAATTTTTGTAGTGGGACTTGTAAAAGGTAAAGCCTGGGGGAGATGATGAGCCTAAAATATGGATCATTATTAATATGGTGTTTTCTTCATTTCATCTCTTAAAGATATAGTATTATGAAAATATTAGACTTTTAGCTCACTTTGACATGAAAAATAGATTCTTTATCTCATTTATATCAAACCAAAGTTTGATTCACTATTTTGCCATTAATGTCTAAAAATCAACATGTTTTAGTGTTTGAGTTTTTAAGAATCTATAGGAAATATAGAATAATTATTTTGTAAAAACTCGAGTTTTGATCCCAGTATTCTGAAGCTACGGACTCACTCAGTCCATATCTATGAACTCACTCAAACTACATCTATAGACTTGGATAGAGGCTATGTGTGTAGACTAAAGGATGATTTTAAGTTGAAAGAAATAAAGAAGTCATCATCATTATCAATATCTCAAAGATAGTATAAATCTATTTTTATAGACTCTATAGATGCAAAATCTAAGAATTAGGTCAATTTATAGCCAGTCTAAAGGAGGAAGATTGCTCTAGCTAGAATCACATCAAATAAATACTCAATTCCTATTTTAAAGGATTCAATCTTGACATATTTTCTATATATATAGACCTTAAAACTATTATAGGGATAATACAACTATCTCATCAAGATAGATAGATTTTTTAAGATCTTGATCAATCCAAATCTCCTATCTTAGGGATAAATAGATTGACTAAGTAGTTATAATTTTTTGCAAACTATTTTAGTTTTATTGTATTAGCATAAATATGCAAATATTTTGTCTTAGAAATGGGGATGAATATATCTTGCTTTTACACTCAAAATTTTAGATATATTATAAATGTTCTATCTTTCCTTTTATTAATGAAATATCATTCTAGCTTTTAGTACTAAGTAGAATTTGTTCTTGACTCTAAGAAGAGAAAGAGCCCACTCTCCTTATAAATAATAACATCTATATAGTATTTATGTTTATATTAGTTCATTTCATGATATTGGATAATATTAATATTTCAAACACATACATGGGGGAGTGATTTATAAGAATTAGATTTAAGGTTTACATTTCAACAGTTATTTCCTTTAAGATAAATTATACTTTAGCATAGTATTTATTGTTAAATTTTTAAGTTGAGTGTTTAATTTTTAAGGTGTGAAGTAGATTAAGTTTGTTTGATTTGAATTAAAAGGATTGAATGTGTGAAGTAGATTAAGTGTGTTTTGATTTGAAGCAAAAGGAATTAATTAGTTTAGATTGATAATTAATTTATTCTTTCAACAAGTGTTAAACAACTAGTGTAGAAGCATCCTTTCATTATTAAGAGTTATATTAAGGTTACGAAACCCCCCCCCCCTCCCAAAGGCCAATATATATATCTACCACCAAAAACCTTTCTATAGATAGCTTTATACACTAGCCATAGTTTGATAGACAACAATCTGAGAGATTGATAAAATGAAGAGTTAAATGACACTCATCATCTCCCTCTAAGACCAACATACCCTATTGAAATCATGGATATGATAGCCTTGGAAGCATATCAAATAGTGTAAGATGTCCTCAAGGTGCTCACTAAATCATATGGTTCTAAAAGGCAAGAAGAGCATGATAAAGAACCATAGGATCAAACACAAGGGGATCAATAGGAAGATAAAGGAAAGGAAGTCACCCTAAATTTTGTCTTAGTGGCACAACCAAGGAAGAGGAAATTAGAATTGGAAATTATCCCTATTGGACAAAAGAGGCTAAATTCGACTCTCACTCATCCCATAAGTGAGATCAACATGTTCAATTAAAATTACCCCATTAATGGACAAATCACACTTGATTTGTTCCTTTATGGTAATATGTATAATATCACCTCATACTCACACTCTTAGGCCTTGACCAAGGTTTTGAACATTAACGTGCATGAAGACATTAAGCCATGGATAAGGGTCTTGATGAAAGAGAAAGAGAAAAGAAGAATAGTGACCAATATAGATCTAGAGAGAAAACAAATGGATGTTGTAGGAACATCAATCATCACAAAAGTAGATGTCTAGAACCTCAAAAATACATAGAATCATCTACTACTATGTATTTTAATCTAGAGGCTATATTAGAAAGAGTCATAACTAAAAAAGCCATGGTGGGAATTGAAGAGTTCACATTCTAAAAGGTGGAAACCTTTATAGTTTTAACTCTAGTTGGAGGGCAATATCATTTTGAATAGCCCATACATGAAGAAGATATTGAAAGCTAATCTGAGGCTCACTCAGCTCCAGTTAAAGTTAACATTAGAGGAATGAAATAGAGGATTCATAATTTGGAAAATGAAAAGGAAAACTTAGAGACATAAGAAATTTTATCAGTTCTTAAATCTATATTAAATATGTTTGAAGCATCTTTTTTTGATATGCATGATTCCTTAAAATTGATGAAGCTGAGACTAGATGTATTGAGCCAATAAAGTGAGGTGGCTAAAGGATTGCTAATAGAATGGAAATATGTAGAGGCCAAAATAATAGATCTTTTAAATATATTTATTATGAATAGGATTCATAAGTTCAAAAAAATTATACTAGCCCACATAAATTCTATATTGGAGATAGTGGTGGATAAGATCCAAGGTTTAATTGCTTAGTCAGTAGGCTTGGACAGACTCTTTAAGGATGATGAATAGATGATTAACTAGATTAAGAAACTAATTGGAACCATGTCAAATAATCCTACTAAGATTAAATATATATGAATTATTCATGATGAATAATATAAGAATAGAATGACCTTAGTAATGTAGGAAGTAAAGGGCAAGAGCCATGGTTGATCAGGAAGTGATAATAATAGGATTTTGGGTATGATCTTCACTCCTAAAGAAAATATTGTAGAAGCTAGAAAAATCAAAGAATCTATCACAAGGGATCATAGATATCTTAAGGACTTAGCTGACCAATAATATGTCTACCTCCTAAAGCCAATTGTGTATCTAGAGCTTGTCAAATAATAACATCAAAGGGATACGGAACTTAATAAAAATTAACATGGAAACCCTTAAGAAATGGGCCCACCAATTAGTTAATATTCCCTTTTGTAAAAGCATTGTAATCTTTAAAATAAGAATATTCTTTTTTAAAGGCATATGCTAGTCTATTAGCATATTTGCCTCCAGGTTAGTCTAGTTTTAAAAATCAAATGTATTCTAGAACTTTTTGAAGAAGGATAGTTGTCCTTATCTTTTGTACATTTTATATCTTGTAACTAACCTGTATGCTATCTTGTATTTCTCTAAAATGCAATATTACCATCTTGAAAAGGGATAGATTTTAAGAGCAAAATTTATATAATTATAATAATTAATATAGTCAAGGAATTCTGTGAACATTATCCAAATTTGATGTGTCAATTATTAATATAGCTTTCTCTGAATTTTTGGTTCTAAGATTAAATTTGAAATGTTTCATAAATTTTTAATTTAAATTTATGATATAGGGTTGCTAATTTGTGCTTGTGCTAAATTATTTGAATGATCTTGATTTAAATTTTTTTCAATTGTTTTGTATTTAATTGTGCTAATGTTATTTGAGTTTAGTAACAAATATTTAAAGTAAAATCAAGTTCTTACTTGTATAGTTTCATATTATCCTTAGAAATTTTCTTGGTGTATGGTGAGATCTTAGATTAAACTATTTTGTATCATAAACTAGTTAAATACAAGTTTAGTTCTAATTGAAACTTTGTCATGATATTTGAGTCAAGAATTTTCAATTGCTTGTTTTCTTTCTACCTTACCCTCCCCTTTTTCTCAATTTTTAAATAGATCATTGTAGCTTAGATTTCATTATAAATATCCATTTAGATTAATCTATATTTTATGTTTTAATAATAATTCACTATAATTAACATAGATACTTCATAATTTATAGGGATTAGACCACGATGCTCCCAATCATCAATTATTATAAATTTTTTGGAACATTCATACATTACTCTACCACTATTTCACTACAAGTAATCTAATTTGACAAAACTTGATACTCATACTCTAAATTCCTATAATTATAAAATTATAAGTGTCATTTGAAAATTAAGAATCCCCATGATAGATTTAGAGGCATCAACACAAATTTTGTTAGAGTTTCATGGCATGGTGTGAAAAGATGATCTCGATGCAGTTAAATGGGACATCAAAGGGATGAGAAGGTCCCTAGATGGTTTTTATGAATAACTACATCAAATAAATAGGAAATTATCAAAATATATATCTTATTTTTTTTAAAATAACCCTCCACCACTCTAGTTCAATTCTCCTTCAATCAATCACACTAAAAATCTAGGTTTAAAGATAATGTTTTACAAATTAGACTTGTGAATGTTTGATGGTAATGATCCATTCACATGTATTACTCAAATTGAAATTTATTTTATTTACATCAAAATCCAAGTTCACAAAAGGTGGTCATGGCCTCTTTGTATCTATAACTAAAACATTTCATTTGGTATTGATGGTTGTGTGTTCAAAATAAAAATAAGGGTCTCTCAATTTCATGGATGTTATTTTTTTAGGAGATTCATCTCTATCATCACAACAGTGTCTCAAAAAATTACTTAAGGTGACTAGCCAAATTGTGCAAAGTAAGGACTGTAAAGGATTATATTCATCAATTTTATAATCTCTCCTTATGTGTGGTAGACATAACATAGGAAAATATAACTAGCCTATTTTTAGGTTTCCTCAAATATAGCATCCAATTTCATGTTCACATGTATAGTACTAGTTTAGTATCTAAATACATCATTAAGGCATGCATGGTAGAGGAAAAAAAGATAATAAAACTAAGACCTATCACTAATGTTTGTGAACATACTTTCCCCTCACCATCACTTCCTTATCCTACTAACTTGACCCCTCAACAAGTTGAGGAGAAGTGTGTAAAAGTTTTGTGTTTTGGTTGTGAGAGAAAATGGAAAAAAGGAAATCAATATGATGAAAATAAGTTATTTTAAATTGAAGGTGCCAATGAGGATGAAAAATAAGATGAAGCCTCAAGTGGAGGTTTAAATGAACTTGAGAATGAATCTATAGATACTCAACATACTATTTATTTTCATGAACTTTCAATTATTAGTACTCCTATAACTATTAAGGTGATGGGATTCCTCAAGAAATAGAAGGTTATTATGTTTATTAACTCTAGGATTATGCACAACTTCATCAATAGTAATGTGGATACTCATTTAAACTATTTCATTTACCTATCCCTATAATTTTAGGTCATTATTCTTTATGTCGGTACCATCTATTGTTATATAAAATGACATGGTATTAAGCTTTTTATAGGATACTACATGTTCTATTATCCTATGTTAATTATTCTCATGGGAGCGGTTATTAATATTATGGAAGTAAAATTGATCATTACTTTGGTAACTATTGATATGAATTTCCAAGCACTATTGTTACACTTCTATTTACAAGGCAATGCATGTAAAATATGTGGTTTATGGGATAAATCTCCAAAACTAGTTAGTTCCCATTATATGATGAAGTTTCTTAGAAAAGGTACTAAAGGATTTATGGTGTGATTGTTTTCAATAGAGGTTAAACCAAACAATAAGTCTACCCATTATAAAATACCAATGGTGTTTGATGACCATTTTGTTATTTTTTGTTACATTCCAAAATTACTCACACTAAGTTGACTACATGATCATGCCATTAGACCACTTTAACAAATTTAGAGAATGAAAAATTCTAAAAATATCAAGATAATTAGTCCATGTGGATAAAATTTTGGATAAGGTAAATACTATATTGTGTTACCCCTAAAACATGGAACAAAACTCTAATAGATACCATATTTTGCATCAAGAACAATCACTTATAGAAAAAACATTTATTTAGTAACATCAAGAAAAAAGATAGGTATAAGGTTATAATGATCCAAAATATACGTTGGCATAATTGGAGGAAAATTATTTTTTACTCTTAATGATAATATATAATTATATAAATACTAAATCCCAATAATATGTCACTAAAAGAGAAACTAATATGGCCTAGGAAAATCAAAACTCCAAAATTTAGAGACCACATAATATGTATACTCCTATAGTGATTGTAAGAAAAAGAAAAGTATATAAAGAGACATAAGGGAATTCAAAAAATACACTAAATATTCATGAACTACCCCATAATATATCTTGGTCTATAAATTGTCCTTATCCCTTAATAAAGAATCTAATAAGGGAATGGATTACATATGTTCCATAATAAAGTCTTTTCTAGATGTCATTTAGTATTGTTAATAAATTTAATAATATGATAGTCTATGTCACCCTATGGGATGAAATTTTGACTCCAAGTCATGTGGATATGTTAAATAAGCTATGAAAAAACATGATAGAGCCACCACCTATAAAGGTAATTAGGAAAATACTAAATAAAAATATTTGCCAAGGCCAACATATTTTTCAAGTAAATAATCTAGAGGAAACTAAAGCTAAGCCTTCCCCATTTTATGTTTATTTTATACATGGATAACATGTAATTCATAATTATATGATTTATTTTATGGCTAGTACTACTATGATTCTCCAAATATTTTTTGATGCATTATGAATTAGAAATACCCTAATAGAGTAATGTTTTATATGGAATATTAGTTATAATAATTATGGTAATTAAAGATATCCCCTTAACCATACATTTATTTTATAATATTACCATTCCTTAATAAATTATTATAATGGAGTTACTTATGAATTTTTGGATATAATTGTCAAAAAAATTCAATATGAAGATACGAGAGTATATTTCCTTAGATTATTCCTCTATGATGGAAAATATAGTCATAATGTAAATATCCTATAATAAAATAAACTATATAAGACCATAATATATTCAATATACATACAAATTGGCATGATACAAAGTGGAGTGAAGTTTTAAATCAATAGTTATTTATAAAATGGGGATAAAATATATAATTGGGGAACCTATGAAACTAATAGATAACAAATAAAATATACATTCAAAATTTAAAATAGGTAAACTAAATATATATAAATAACATTAAGTGATAAACTATAGATATATAACCAAAGATATGTAACAAAGAGGTATATAACTAAGGATATATTGGGATGCAAATATAATATAATATAAGGTAAGTGTATGTATAGGATATGATGATCTACAACTATCCTCTTTCTCTCAATAGAAAAATATTCATATAAGGTTAATATAATAGATCATGTATATACTTGTAAGAGTAGATAAGGACCAATGATATCATATATCTGTCATAGGTAAACCTACAACTCAAATTTTGTAAGTTCGAAGACTAAGTATTTGGCACAAGGGTATATATCTCATTAGACCTCAAAAAAGGTAAATTATTGTTACTATGATTAAAAATATGTAATTAAATTACATCGTTGTAAATGGGTTCAAATAAACTAAATGAAGGGTAAGTGATTACAAAAAGGGGTAAGGTATAATGGTAAACCAAATGGGGGTCTATGAAACCTAATGTGATTAATTTAAAATGTAATAAATCTTATATCAATATGAGCTTATTTGGTATATGGAATAACCTAAAAAAGGATACACACATACATCCACAATTATATAATATAATCAATGTCTATTCTACTAAGTAAAGGAAAGAATATATATATATATATATATATATATATATATATATATATATATATATATATTTGGGTGGAACTATTTATATGCAATAAATAAATATATATTTAAAGCATATCTAACTTATATAAATCCAAGATTTGATAAGGTAATTATTTAACAACCATTGAAATAGTATTTATATTGGGAGCATAATCAAAATAGATTAGGTAAACTTGAATAAGGGATATACTAGAACATAACACCAAGGATAATATTCAAAATCCTCTAGGAAAATGACACTGTATAATAACCCTAGATAGGCCTAAGTACATAAAATAAAAAATATTCTAGTGGTTAACAAATCTTGTGGCATAAATGGGTATGATTAAACAAAAATAAATAATTAATGGATGATGGTAGACAAATGGGGGACTAGATCCGTTATTATGGAACATGTAAATAAAAATAAAACCCTATATACACTAAGTTTAAGAATATAAATAATATAATAGATTACTTATACATTCAACACATATTACTTATACAATATCTATCTATCAAATGAAATAACAAGAGTTATAAATTTTTACCATGGGAGAACCTATAAAATCTCAATATCTCCTTTAACCAATGGTTCTTTCCAAGATGTTATTATGGATTTGTAAGGATCAAACTCTAGGATAAAATAATCCTACTTTTCATACAAGACTTCCCATAGGATAAGTAATATTATCTCCAAGGCAAACCCCAAGCAATGGCTCCTTCAAATGTAGATTTTACAGAATTTTGAACTATAATGATAAATCTGAATTATAGTTTGTATTTGATTAAAAGAGGAATTATATTTATAGTAATGGATAGTTCCTAACTCATTTTATAATTCTATTTGATAAGATTTTCCAATGGAACCTAGTTTTAAAATTTATTATTTGACATTGAACTAGGTCCGCCTAGCTGACCTAGTTGAACAATATGCCATAAATTTCTCAACTAGGTTGGCAAAGTTAAATTCATAATATTTTAATTACCTAGAAAACATAGTATAATTATAGGGTCAACCAGGATGAATTAGTAGTAAAAATGGGTGGCATGGTTGACTATGGCAACCTAGTATAAAAAGTAACTTTTTTCTTAGTTAGGGGATATTGAGAAGGGATATTGATGATGGAGTTGTATAAGTACATGAAGTTTGATTAAATAGGTAGTACATATAAAAAATCAAAGTATAATTTGACATTTATACATGGACATATATTTTCTTATACTTAAATTTATTTTATATTATACTTTGATTTTCTATATGTACGACCTATTTAATCAAACTTCACTATATATATATATATATATATATATATATATATCTGTGTGTGTGTGTGTGTGTGTGTGTGTGTGTGTGTGTGTGTGTGTCTGTGTGTGTGTGTGTGTGTATATGTATGTATATGTATATATATATATATATGTATATATATATATATGTATATATATATATATATATATATATATATATATGAGAATGGTTTTGGAACTCTAAGAGCTATAATGTTAATTCTAGGTTTTAGAGGGTCCTATTGGATTTTAGACTTATCCATATTTTATGTTCTTAGTATTTTATACTTATATATATATTAGGGTTTGATAATTTAAAGGATGTATCATAGGTGGTAAATGGATAAAAAATATAAATAATTAGGACTAGTAGTAAGAATGATATAAATCCAAAATAATATTGTGAAGCACTAGTGATCTACCCTACCCTTTCTTGGTTCACTATTTAAGGCATGCTCTCATTGATATTTAAAATATGACATGTTCTTACAATAGATAATGTGTCATTAAATGATCAATTTTAAAAATATTATGTTCATACATTATCCATGTTCATATAGGTGAAAGAAGGCACACATTTATATGGAACATAACCAATATAGTTTCAAAGTGACATAAGTAGGAAAATTAACTAATTTGGCTACGTCCAATATAGTTGTAACATATAGGCCAAAATAGAAGTAACTTTATCCTAATCAATATAGGCAAACAAATCCTAAAATTATTTAAAAGAGGAAGAATGAAGATAAAATATCACTAAATGAGGCTAAAATGATAAGATAAGAATATAATGAGTGTAAACAAGTATACTAGGTGATCATATGAGAAAAATATCTCTAAAATCATGATGAGATGTACCAACTACAATCTTGGTGTATTCGTTAGGATGTGCACTCAAGGAGAAGTATGAATCAATAAATTTTTAGAATTAATCTATTATTAACTTGAAAATATAGGTGTATATAGGTGTGGCATAATAATCAGAATATGAAATGGTTATAGGGTTATAATTTTTACAAAACTAGAGGGAAATTATCATGTCAAACATCTTAAAATGATAGCAAGGGAGATCAATTGTAATACATTCTTTTGTAGATAATTTTAAAACCTCTAATTCAAATGCAGACAAAAATCCAAAAAATTTCCCAAATAAGAATAATGGGTTGCTGACAATGAATAATTTTATCCTTATGTCTAATATGAGTAAAATGGTCTATAAATTTATTATTTTTGTGAATAAAATTCCCAAAATCCCAAGTATTAAAAGGAGATGGAGATATAGATGGGATGTGGTGGATATGGTCCAATTTTAAAAGTGGTTTTGAAGCTACTGTTTCACACTTATTTCCTAACGAATATGAAACCATACACTCATAGTGGCTATAATTTAACTGTACCAATAATGTTGTTGAATATGCTTCCCTTTTCATCAATCTACAATTAGATGATAAAAATGGATTAAGATATTGCAAGTATTTGGAGAAACTATCTTGGTAACCAAGTAATTAAAATGTGATTGAATTATAAATAATAACTTACTAAGGTATTATAAACACATGATATGATATATTTTTGATATTTTTGATGAAATAAATCATCAAATAGTCTCTAGAAAATAAAATACTAAAGCATACCTGATGACAATGGTAGGACCATAATTTGATCATTGAAATGGATTATTTAGAATGGAAAGTTATATCAAGCTTATTATTAGACCTATAATCTTAGATAACAACTTTAATTGGAGGGTATATGAAAATGATTAAAAAATTTCAAGGTTTATTTAATAGGAGTTTGATGTTTATAAAGAATTAAAATCCAAGTTGGAAAATCATATTAGGAGTGGATTTTATGAATAAATATAAATATAATTCATAAGGGGTTCATTGCTTTACAAAATACATTCAACACCAATGACCAATGTAAGGGTGGTATTAAAACTATGAATCTAAAGAGTGAGTAATGTCATGAAATATCAGTTGCACCTAGGAAAACATTAAAACTACAAAATACTTGTACACATGCACATGAAGAAAAATATATCAATCAACATAAATAATATGAGGATGTTATAGCTTGAATTTATGTTATTATAAAATAATGTGATAAAGATGTCATATATCATCCCATCAAATTGATGCCAAATGTACCTCTCAAATTTAAAAATGATTGTAAACCTTAATATTGAAACCCTTAATAAGGAAATAAATTTTAAATTTGATAAAGGCTAAGATAATATTACCTACCATAAATTATACTTTGGTAGTAAATATGGTTCTTTTAAGGAAAAATAATGTTGTATTATATTAACCTATTTTATGTATAGCTATATGTGTGGTAAACTTGTGGCTTACATACCTCTTATATTATCTTGTCACATTTTTCTATGTTTTTAGTAAGATTAGCCTATGGAATAACCATGGATAACTAGATTATATATATGAGGTAGTGGTTACTACATGATCATCATATTTTGAATTTTGCTCTTATTATATTGTTGTGGAAATTTCCCCCTTGAAGTGGCTTAGTTATATTTATCAAGCATTATAGTCTCATGTAAATTATATTTGTGGATATATATATTTTTTATATTTTTAACTTAATATAATATTATAATATGCAAACATATAAGTAATTTAAATACAAGTGGTATTAAAGATTCAATTTCGACAAGTTTATATAAAGTATTTTTTCTTTGGATCTGGTGTTTCACATCTCCTATGAGATGAAGGATTGAAAAGACATAGCTTGAAATATAGGAAGAATTTAATTTTTCCATCACCACATTTAAGTGATTTTATTGAAAAAATAGTAAAAAAATAAATAATAAGTCTGAAATTTTTTGACCTTGTAAAAATTACTAGTCATTTAATTCATCTCTATGAGATAATCACAATGGTACATTCTACCATTACACATTTTGGGTCAAAATTTTCCAACATTGTGAACATTAGAAACTATTGGATTCATCTTGGTGAGGTGATCACAATGATCTCATCTATTGATATGTTTTTTGGGGATGAAATCCTACTTTGGTTTGTGAATGGTTGGTCCTAATAATCATAGGAATGGGAAATAAAAATAAACTCCTCACAATAATGACATGGATTCTAGAACTTATGATCCATGTATATTAGAGGTGGTTTAACAAATTTAGTTAAATTTGTATGGCATGGTATGGAAATATTATATTTATGTGATTAAAGGGGACATCATAGAGATGAGATGGTTATTTGATGGTTTGTAGGATCAATTGAAATAAATAATTAGGTAATTATCAAACTTTATATCATATTATTTTTAAAATAACCCTCCACCACTCTAGTTCAATTCACATTCAATAAATCATATCACGAATCTAGGTATAAATCTAATGTTTCCAAAAGTAGACCTGTGCAATATTTATGGCAGTGATTAAATCACATGGATCACTAAAATTGAAAATATATTTGCCTCTATGTATCTATAACCTAAAATTTTCATTTGGTATGAATGGTTGTGTGTTCAAAATGAAAATAAGGATCTCTTAGTTTCATGGATGTTATTTTTTTAGGAGATTCATCTCTACTATCACAATAATGTCTCAAAAAGTAATTTATACAACTAGACAAAATGTGGATTAGGGAATGTAAAGGATTATATTCATCAATTTTATAATTTCTCCTTATGTGTGGTATACATCATTAAGGAATATTTGACTAACCTATTTTTAGGTGGCCTCAAAGATAATATCCAATTGGAAGTTCATATGTTTAGTCCCAGTTTAGTATCTAAACCCATCCTAAGGGAAGGCATGGTAGAGGAAAAAGAGTTGATCACACAATGACATTTTACTAATGTTTATGAACATGCTTTCCAATCACCATTAATTCTATAGCTTACTAGATTGACCCCTCAACAAATTGAGGATAAGTGTGTAAAGGGTTTGTGTTTTGGTTATGATAGAAAATGGACAAAAAGATATATTTGTGCTAAAAATATGTTATTTTACATTGAAGGTTCCAATGAAGATGATGAATATGATGAGGCCTCAAGCGTAGGTTTACACAAACTTGGGGATGAATCTATATATTCTCAACCTACTATTTCTTGTCATTCACTTTTAGGTATTATTACTCCAAAAAATATTAAGGTGATGGGGTTCATCAATAAATAGAAGGTGACTCTATTGATTGACTCTAGAAGTATGTGAAATTTCATCAATAGTAAGTTATCTTCTTATTTAAACTATTTCATTTACCTAAATCCATAATTTTAGGTCATGATTGTAAATGGTGGTACAATCAATTATTTTTGAAAGTTCCAAGATATTAATCTTGCTATGGGAGACTACATGTTCTATTATCATATGTTTTTTATTCTTGTGGGAGGTTCTAACATTATTTTTGGATTTTAATGTCTCATCACTTTGGGAATCATTGAGATTAATTTCTATGAACTATTCATTCACTTCCATTTAGAAGGTAGTGCATTTGAACTATGTGGGTTATGGGATCGATCTCCACAACTAGTTAGTTCCCATTTTATGATGAAGTTTCTCAAAAAGGGTGATAAAGGATTTATGGTGTGCTTGTTTTAGATAGAGATTTAACTAACCAAGGATTTTACCCATAAATATTTACCAATGGTGTTGGATGACTATTTTTTTATTTTTGGTGACATACAAAAATGACTCCCACCAAGCTAAGTACTTGATCATGCCATTAGGCTACTTATTGTAAGGACACCACCCAACATCAGACCCTACATGTATCATTATACCTATAATATTAGAATTTAAATTATGGTATAAAATATGGAGGTAGGAATAATATTACATATCCAAACTAAATATTCTTCCCTAATATTCATGCTGAAAAATAAAGATGACACTTGGAGGATATGCCCAAACTGTAAAAAAATAAACAAGTACACCATCAAAGATAAGTTTTTAGTTATAATAATTGATGAATTTCTATATGAATTTCATTGTTTTGGTTATTTTAACAAGCTATATCTTCACTTGATACATCATTAGATTCTAATTTATGAAGAGGACATACCTAAAACAAATTTTAGAACTCATGAAGGACATTATGAATTTATGGTCAAGTCTTTTGGCCTACAAAATTTACCATATACATTTTAGAATTTTATGAATATCATTTTTAGGACATTTTTTGTAAATTTTGTGTTGGTGTTTTTTTATGACATCCTACTTTACCATAAAAATTTGGAAGTCCATTTGAAACATGTGCAATAAGTACTCTCAATTATGTACCAACATCAACAATATGCCAAATCTTCCAATTGTTGTTTTGGAATCCTATAGGTAGATTACTTGGGTCATATTTTTTCACATTAAGGATTGTAATTTTATCCTTAAAGTATCCATGTGATGATGGAATGGTAGGTTCCCAAGACCCTCAAGAACCTCAAAGATTTTTTGGGGCTAACTAGTTACTATCACAAGTTTATCAAAACTTATGCTAGCATTGAATCTCCACTCACATATTTGTTGAATAAATACTATTTTAAATGCAATAAAATATTTACAAAGGTATTTTAATAAATTAAAATGGATATGTGCACCACTCTAATTTTGGCTACTCCTAATTTGTTTAAAATTTTTGTTGTAGAATATGATGCATTAGGATATGGCATGTGGGATATACTCATGCCATAACTTAGAAAAATTATATTTAAAAGTAACTAATTACATGGAAGAAATAGGTTAAAACCAATATATGATAAATATATGACGGTTATTTTTCATACAATAAATTAATTAACACCTTATTTTATGGATCATCACTTTCAGGTAAAGACTAATCATGATGGCCTCAAATATTTTTTGCAACAATGATTGTCATTTAAAGAAGGAAAAAATATGTGATGACAATGTTAGGATATTATTTTTTAATAGTTTATAATAAATTAAAAGAGAATGTGGTGGTATATGTACTATCTTGGATGGATGAATCAATTTAAGTATTATTAGGTGTAATGACCATTTATCAAGAAGATTGGTTAGATGAAGCAAGATCAGAATGGGAGAATGACAATGTTACCTATGTTTTTTTTCAAAATATCTAATAGGGTTGTGAGGGATTTGAAAATTTTATATGGAATGGGAACACATTATGGTATAAAGATAAATTATACCTCTATAATAATTCACTCCTCAAACATAAAATCCTTTAGGAACTTCATGCATCTCCAATAGGAGGTTACTCAAGATTTAAAAAAACACAACATAGAATCAATAAAGATTTATTTTGGGAAGGATTCAAGGGGTGTGTATAGAAATATTTTGTTTAATTTATGGTATGTCAAAATAAAAAAGTGAAACCATTAATACCCCATGTCTTTTGTAGATTTTATCCATCCCAAACTAATGTTGTAAGGAGGTTTTAATGGATTTCATTACTCGGTTACTATAGTATGATGGTAAAATTTATATAATTTTAGTTTTGGATTGACTCACTAATTATGCTCATTTTTATCCTTATACAACCATTTATTTCTAGTACATTAGCTTCTACTTTTCTCAATATAGTTCAAAACTTACATGGTACTCTAAAGATAATTATAAATGATCAAGATCTTGTTGATGCTTCTAAATGAACCATAGGTAATCTTAGTGTTTAAAGAACACTTATCATTTTAGAATTTTAAAATTCAAGGTATGATCTATAGGTTTAGGAAATCTAGTTACCTATGGTGAAATAGCAGTAGATCAAGATAAAATGTTCCACAATATTTATATAATTTGGTGGTTTTGAGCCACGTTGGTCTATTCTTCATGAATTCCTAAGAACATATGCTAATTCTTAGTGAACTACACTCCAGATTTAGGTTGCAGACTAAGCTAAATGGATATTTATAATGAAGCTAAAACTAAAATGATCTTTGGGTAAAAAAGGAGCAAGGAAAAGGGTAAGACATAAAAGAAAAGAGTGATTACTAATTTTAGCATTAAAAATTATGAAAAATCATCCATTTCAACTGAGTATTCATGCAAACCAATATATAATCTAAAATAGCCTAAGCTCACATTTCACTATAGACCATGCCAATTTCAAGGGATAGTGTGAAGAATCACAAGTACGAACCAGTTCTTCTTTAAAAATCTACTACTATTTATCAAATAGCACATGCACATCTAAAAATAAAGTAAAATAAAAATGGAGAATAAAATATCTTTCATCTAATCTAACAAGGTACACAAACTAAAAACCCTGTGATTACTAGGATATAACTCAGAATTCCAAGACACTATTTAAATTCAAGACCTTAACTAGCAATTGAGATAAAAGCTAAAAACTGATAATTAACACAAAAAAATGGACAATCCTTTTATAATTCTTTTGATTATATTAATTACTTCAAACTATAAAAAGTTGCTCAAAAATCTCTCTTTAAATAATGATAATACATGCCTGTATAGGAAGATTAGGTAGTATACTAGTCAATTACAAATTATAGGTATACAAAGCTAAGGATGGCTATCCTTACAAGTTCTAAAATACACATGCTTTTCACAATCATATTGACCTAGAGGCAAATATGCTAACAAACTGGCATATGCTATTACAATAGAATATCCTATTTTAAAGTCCTACAAAATTCTAAAAAATAGAATATTGTCTAATTGGCTAGGGGGGCTCTAGTTGTCATTATTGGAGGATGCTCATGGCTTTTGTATGTTTCTCATCAATTACCTCTAGATCCACAATAGTATTTAGGATCTACTCCTCCTCTTGATCTAGCAAGTCATCAAATTCCCTATCATTCCTATCCATGGCATCTTTAATGCTCCTAGATTCATTTATCCTTTCTCCTACATTGAATATCATGTCTAGGATTTTGTTGTTATGATTGAAAGATTTGCCTTATATTTTCCCTTTGATTTCTTGGGTTACCAAAGTGGCCCTATGTTTGAATTCCTCATCACTTATGATATTAAGGGCATTGGGTTGTGTGGTCTCTATAATCATGGTCCCAAGAATTTTTTCAACTCTTGTAAATATTTCCTTATCCTCTTTCATAACCCTTTCCATACCATAATTCCATGCACATAAACTTTGAAACTTTTTAATCACAATCCCTAGAATTGTAATCAAATGTTCCAAATTGATGGTCTTGAAGTTTGGGATCTATTTCTTTACATGAATGTTGAGGAGTTGGGTTATTTTATCTTCTAAGGCCTACCACTAGGTGACTAAACTCTTAGATAGTACACTTGACCCTTATAATGAACTTTTACTTAGTTTCATTGGCCTAAGTGCCTCAAACATGTCATAAAATGATTCATTGAGCATTTTGGTCATTGAATCTAGTAATGATATAATTGCCTATGTTTGCATGTTTTTTTCTCCTTTTGCAAATTCTAGATGCTCTACTTCAAACCTTGGACTCCACTTTAGCTTGTGTTGACTAGGCCTCAATTAGACTTTCCACATCTTCCTCATGAATAACAACATCACCTAGTTGTTGTTCTCCCATAAGGGTTAATCCTAAAAATGGTTCCACCATGTAAAAGGTGAATTCCTTTATCCCAACCATAGTTTTCCTAGTTTTATTTCTCTACACACTCACTATTTTAGGGTTGAAATATATGGTAGTAACTAGCTCCTTGAATTTTGAATTTTTTAGGACCTCCACACCTGAGCTACTAGATACTCCTAGAGAATCTATCTTATTTCCTTCTTTTCCTTTAAAAACCATAATTCTCATTTATTCCTACTCCCTCACTATATCCCTTATCCAAGGCTTCATAACATCTTCTATTTGAACATCAATAACCCTCATCATGGCCTAATAATGAAAAAGAGAGGGGACCTTTTACAACTTTAAATAAATGAACTAGTCAAGAATTACTGGTCCATGAATTAGGAACTTGTCACTGAATAGATTGACTTCACTAGTGGGATGAGTGGAGGTCAATCTTGGGGGATGAGTGGAGGTCAATCTTGGTGTCTTCTTCATCCCACAAGGATCAGTGATATTTTTGACTTCCTCTTCTCATGGGATGCTACTAGGATAATCTATTTTCCTATATCTTCCTTATGCTCCCCTTCCTTATCAGATTTATAGGATTTTTCAAGTTCCTTGAGGGCACCCTCAAGTGTCTCCTCTACATCCAAGACTATCATTTATATGTAGTGTACTAGAGAAGGTGGCCTTTGTGGAGGTGTTGAATATTGGGGTCCCTCCCCAGGTCTCTCTTCTATCCTAACTTCTCCAAATTTCTCCTTTCCTCTGTCTTGTTTACCTTAAACTTGTTTAAACTATTGTTGGGCCTATGACTATGGTTTCTCTACTTGAGGCTACTCATGAGCTATTCTAGATGGCCCTAGTAGTAAGTGATATTGTAAAGGATGTATTTGTCATGTTTCCCTAGATGGCTTGTTATCTTTGATTAACCTATGTTCAAGTTTAATGTTTTGGCCTTGGACCCTAGTAAATAATTTATCATAGTACTTAGACTCAATATATATGGTGTCATGGACATTGAGTTGATATACATATTTTGACTTTGAAATCTTCTTTTCCCTGAGATGATCAAATAGTACATTCTTTGGATCCCACATCTAGAGTTCATATAGCTAAAATCCAAATGAATCCCTATGTGTGGACATAATTTACACCTATTTATAGTTTTTTATTATGGCTTTCCTAATATTCAAGGGGAAGGGGTGGACTAAACCCTTATTATTCTATTTGTAATTCCGATCAATGCCATGTATGAGCTAGGAGCCAATTTCCTACTCTACAAGATTATTTGGAAAATATATTGGTAGCCTGTAAGGTTGGTACATGATTCCTTCTATTTTGATGACTATAAAATCAAGGTAATACCATACATCCCATATCATTTTAACATGTCTCTTGATGAGGTTGTGGACCCTATGCATGGGAACACCTATGATGGCCTCCACTATAGCTAGATAAATGCAATCACAATGATTCTTATACATGAAGATGTGTAGTTTGTAATAGTAATGTGAAATGGTTGTCTTTCCCTCTAGGGACCAATTCCTAATCCCAAGAAAGGTGATTAAGGAAATAAGAATGTCAAGTAGGTATGACATCACAAATATGTACATTGAAGTCTTTCTTTTGATGGCATTGAATTTTTTAGTTAGGAAAACACTGATTAAGTCTCCAATTAGAGGGGTAAGTTTCTCCTCTACCATGTAATGCACATAAGCATTTGAAGGGGCACCAAAGGTTTAGTCTAAAAAGATTATTATTACCCTAATGCACTCTCTAAATTAGATTATAGGGATCATTCCCTCAAGGTCTCTAAAGATATAAGGTCCTTGGTGCAGCTAGATTCTAAGGACAAAGTCCAAATCATGGTTAGTGGTCCACTCTTTGATTTTGGAAAGGTCTACATAAGGGAGATAGAAATTGTATTACTTCTCAATAGTAATATGGGAAATATAGGATATACTTTTTGAGTTTACCTCATTATATATCCATTCATTATATATTCTACAATCAACAAATATGGGGGAAATGACATCAATATAATGTAATACCTCTAATTCTATCATGGCATGATGAAGGCCAACCATCTGGACTACAACCAGGTCATGATGTCACTTGTTTGTGGTGGTGTTCCTTTATTCCCTCTATTAAATTGTTTGTAATTCTTATATCATGAAGAATATATTATACTAATTCATAATGCCCTAGATGTTTAACGTTGTAAGATCTAATTCAGCATCTTGAAGATCTAGACTTCATTATCTATTATCAAATAGAGATTGATCTCTTCCTTCAATTATTATTTTCTAGCTACCATGGCCTCTATCTTTGCTAATTAGTCACACCTGATTGTATAGAATCTTTTTGAAATCTCTCTTGTGATTAAAAACATAATTAAGTTCTCCTTTGATCAAATTGTAATAAATTAAGTATGTTTGAGTCATTTTTATGGAGGGTTTAGAGTTTTTTAGATTTAATGGTGGAATATATCCTATATTTAGCTTATATGTTCCTTGGATTTGATCTAGACCATTTCCTCTATACCTTAGTGTTTTCAATCCCACAAGATCTTGAATTTTGTCCTTTTCTACTTCTATGGCACCTATATGGCAGTAGTCTAGACTTTTCACTACATTTTTAATAAATTCCTTTTGAAAACTAGCCATTTTCCTTTAAAAAATACCTCTTTTACTTTGCACTATTGGATTGAGTACCCCAATAAAGTTACAATAATTGATTATAATATGAGCCTTTGCTTTTTAATTAGTTATTTAGTCTTAAGCCTTGTGGTCATGACACTTGTTGTGTTTACGTATCTTCTCCATGCTTAGTATATTTGGTTAGTAACCTATGGAATTATTATTATTCATTTGGTGAGATCATGTTCCTTTGAAAATTCATTGGTGCCTTTGTACCATTGGACGAAATCCAATGATAAGGTGTGAACCTTTGATATGCCAAAATGCCTGAATGTTAAATTAGTAGATTATTAAAATCATGATTTAGGATTAATTTCCTTAGGTTAAGGTTTGTTTCATATTTATGAAGTATGAAATAAGCCTTAGGATAAGGAATTTATGCCTAAGTTTCCTAATTTATAACAAAGGGGCAAGGGTGTAAATAGTCTAGGCCACCACATGTGAAAACCTTTGGTTAGTTTATACTCTATGTGACAAGGACCTCTATTTTAAAATATGACTTAGCATAATCTCATAGTTTAAGTTTAATTATTTTTTAAACAAAATTCCATGATGACCCTTCTATATAAATTTAGACTAGGTATTTAGATCATAAGACCATTTCCATATTTTACAAGTTGAAGATTCCCATTTTTAGCATCTTTTGAGCATTTCCTTTAGATTGTAAAACCATTTATAAGTTATTAAAATAAGATTTTGGAATGCCATTTGACCCTAAGTAAGATATTTCATTGGATAAAAATTTATGATATCACATATGTCAAATACACCCTCACGGGCATTAATTTATAGTTGCATAGATGTTGATTTAAGCTAGTGAAACTTTTATTTTAATGGTCTTAAAGTTGACAATCATGTGGGCATAAAATTCATGTTTTTAGATGTTTGAATTATGGTAATATGAATGTAAATTTTAAGTTCATTAAAATATTTAGGACCAAATCTGAGGACACCACTTGGCATTTACATAGGGCTTCCTAGATCTTGATGTTAATTCACTCTATTGGATCAAATACCATGAGAAAGCAATAATCATAGGATCTTGATCTAGGGGCTTGATTTTGATTATTTTTCATGTTGGATGGGCCCCTTATAAATTTTAATCCTCAAATTCAATGGCATCATGTGTCCATCTTTTTGACTTCTTGTATCCTTTTGACTTTTCAATTATGCTTCACTCCATCTAATCAGGTCCTAATAAGTAAGCATAGATCATTAGATAACTGAAGATGTATGTTATTTAAGTTAAATTTCAAGTTATTCCCACTCCATTAGATAAAATTCCATGATAAAATGATAGCCATAAGATCCTACAAGTTGTAAGGAATTTAAGTTAGGATTGTGGAGACATAAAAGACTTAGGTTTAAGGTGTTAAGACTAAGGTCATGATTGTATTAACGAATACATTGGGGCCTTAGTATTAAAACCTTAGGATAAGTTACGAAATATTAAAAATTCCATACAAGATAAAATTAGTTAGGCTATAAGTAACTTTAAAAAAGGGGGAAATAACAAAGGGGGCCAAGTTTTTAGTTAATTTGTGTTAAAAACATGACTAAGCCTAGAATATGTATTTTATACTCAAATCCATAAATGAATTTAAAAATGGTTCCCACCAATTTGGTTTCTACCTTAATTAAAATTTTAATTCAGGGTTTTTATGGTTTTGGAATACATATTTACTGGGAACACATGCCATGGAACTTGCAATTAAAAGCTAAGTGAATCTCATTAACACTATTTGTCCAGATTAAAGAAAAATAAAACCACATAAGATTACCTTTTAACAAACTTGATGACCTTCAAATTATATAAAATACCTTCACATGCAAAAATTTCCATGTTTTATTGTTATGGTTTCTCAAGGGTCCCAATTCAAAAAATGAGGGTATGTTAGTCCCAAAAATGGTGACTCATGGGGGAAACATAGCAATATGTTAGAATGTAGGGACTCTTATTAGATAAATAATTATGTTATCCACTTCATTTATTCAATATCATCATCCAAACTAGGTCATAGTTGAAAAAAACCTTGTACTTGTGGTTTTAAGTTTAAATACTGAGACATCCAAACTATGTGTATGCTTTCATTCCACTTACTATTTGCCATGGGGTTCAGAAAATAGCTTCTAGGTTTCATGTTCTTAATCACTTACACTGACTTACAATATGCTAGGATGTTCATTATGAACCATGTTTTTTTTAACTTAGATAAGGTTTGGGCATTTCTCTACTACTAGCCAAGCATCCATAACCCTGACAAAGATGCCTTTGCCTCCAATCATGACCTTGATCCACTTATAGCTAGGTATTTATAGCCCTAGTGGAGATTACTAGAATCACCTATGCTTGAAAGCTATTGATTTTACATTATATCTTTAGTTTGGTATTTTTTTGTTTTTATTGGACTTTTATACTTTAAGTAAGGTTGGGAACTAGGATAGCCTAGTTTTAGGATTTGGTCAAGTACATGATCCTTTTAAAATCACCTATGGTTACAAATCTTATACTAGACAAGGATGTTGATTAAGTGTTAGTTTGGGGTATACCATGATAATTTGAGTTTTCACCCCACAAGTACAAGTCTTCTTAGAATTAGTTTGAAGTTAAGGCAATGGTTAGGGTCTCATGAAATGATTGGTATTTTCATTAGTCTTTACCAAATTTTCCTCACTATAGCATTATGTTTTATGTATAAAAACCATAGTCATCCTGTGCATGGGTTCCATACCTACATTTCTAAATTGGGAGCATGTTTTCAAGAAAATAACTTATGAGCTCTAGATTGTCCTTAGGGAATTATTAGATTCAAGGAATAAAGAAATAGGAAAGAAAAACATAATATAAAGAAGGAAAAAAGAACAAGGAAAACAAATAAATATGTAATGCCTATGTACAAACAAGTTATGAGAAGGAAATAACATGAAAATAAACTAACTAGCCTACCTACACTAATCTAATCATCTTAAAGTTTACTCTATGGAGACCCCAAAAGGAGCAACAGAGAAGTAGTGTTTGAGATAATACCCATTGATAGGAAATATAGACTCAACTCCTTGTAGATATTTGAGCTTGAAGGTGTTGTTTCCCAATATTTCTACAATTTGGTATGGGCCAATCCACAAGTGTGTGAATTTACCATGTTTTCCTTTAGGTTCAGATGCTTTGTCCCAAAGGAGAACTAGGTATCCTTATCTTAAAACCTTGATCTTGGACCTTTTATCAAACCATCTCCTAACTATGGTTTGATGTATACTAAAATCAAAAAATTATTTATCCCTTGCATCTTCCATATAAATTATATCTAACAGTCTTGAGGTTGTTAGTTCTTAGCTCTCTTCCATGTATTCTCACATAAATCTATATGTGGGAATTTTGAGAGTGATTAAAAATATATGATGTTGTCCACATACCATTATAAATGGCAAGTATTTAAAATCCTACTTGATTCATATCCTATAAATGCAAAGTGCAAACTTAGGGAGCTTGTGCCAAGTCCTGGGCTTGTCTTCAACAAACTTCTTGATTGCTTTCATCAAGTCCTTATTTATTGACTCAGAGAATCCATTCCCTTGGGGATAATGGTTGGAGGCAAAATTAAGTGTAACACCATTATCATAATCCCATTCAATCATATCTATATATATATATGAAGGTAGATCCATTATCTTACACTAGAGATACTGGAGTTCCAAACCTAGTACATATGTTTTCCTCCAACAAGTTGATCACTTCTTTAGTCCTACATTGTTTGGTGGTCGAATGTTTATTCCACATTATAAAATATTGTATGGTATTAAGGACATACTTATGATTTTTATATGAGTTGGGGTTGATTAAGCTAAAAAATTCTAACCCCCATTGACCAAAGGGTTTGTCAATCATGACATGTTGTAGAGGCATTATTTTGGCTCCTTGGTGATAAAGATATGACATGAGAAACATTCCCTCACACATTTATAAGCATCATTAAAAATGGTTGGAAAATAATAATAAGCTCAAAGAATTTTTTGGGTTGTGGTTCTCCCAGATGGATGTCCACTACCCAAATTTTCATGGAAGGTGATCATGGTTTGAGTGGCTTATTCTTGTGAGACATATCTCAAATAAGTTCATTTTAAATTTCTCCTATACAAGACACCATTCTTGATCAAGTAGTGCATTAACTTCAATATTAAGGCCCTCATTTACTCCCTAGATAATATTAAAAGACAAGTACCATTAATTAGTAAATGTATGATTGAATCATACCACTTATTGGTTTGAAAGTTTTGTTGATATACTTTAATAATACTTAGCCTAGGGTTAGTATTAGCAATCATCTAGATCAAACCTTGGCACCTTACCAATTTTATTGTTTTCATTTCCAATTCATATTTTTGTAAAACTAACATCAACTTACCTCTTCATTCTCCAAGCTCATTCTAACTTAACATAAGTTTTGTGGCATGGTCAAGTAAGATAAAATGTACCTTATTTCTAAGGATTTAATGCCTAAATTTATTAATTGTCTTAACTAATGCATATTCCTATTTATCAATAAATGAATAATTTAACTCAACATTATTGAAATAAGTGCTCATAAAAGCAATTGGATGGTCACACCCTTCAATTTCTTGAGTTAACATTGTAGCCATGGTGTGGTCAAAATCAAAGGAATAGAGGTGGAAGTCCCTTGAGAAATTAGGAGTTATAAGGATTGGAGCTTGATTGATGGCCTTTTTGATATCATTGAATTGCTTTCTATATCCTTCATTCCATGTAACCTTGGCATCCTTCTTCAGAATGTCATTTAGTGGCTTAATAATCTCTGTGAAACAAAAAATAAACTCTATTAAAAATTTTATTGTACCAAAGAATGAATTTAGTTCTTTCTAACTATTTAGTGATTTTGTTCTAGATATAGCCTCCACTCTTTTAGGATATATAGGGATCACATCCTTGGTTATAAGATGCCTTATTAATTTTCCTTCAATCACACATAATATACTCTTCTTAGGGTTCAAATAAATGTCATACCTTCAACATCTTTTGAAAACTTGATGTAAATGCATGAAGTGATCTTCCCTATTTTTAGAAAAAACTATTAGATAATCCATATAAATAATGATGCATTCACCTATCAGTCCTTGAAAGGCATGGTCCATAGCTTAGCACCTACATTGATTATCCCAAAGGGCATCCTCTTGTAATTAAATTTCCCCAACTTTATGTTGAAATTTATCTTCATCATGTCCTCTATATCAACTAACACTCAGTTGTAGCCTAAAAATCCATCAAGAAAACACATAATAACAAAACATGAAATAAATTGAATCACTTGGTCTAGGGAAGGAAGGGGATAGTTATCCCTTTAATGATTTTTTCAAGTTCTTAAATTCAATACAAAGTCTAATATTACCATTCTTCTTCCTGACTAGCACCAAATTAGCCACCAGGTAGATTACCTAATGGGGAAGACTATCCTATCATTTAATATTCTTTTGACTTAAATATCATGGTTTTAGGATAGGTTTTATAGGCCTCTACTTCTACCTAAATGGTTTACAACTTTCTTTAAGGGGTACAATATGTGTGATGACCCTTAGATCAAATATCTTTAAGTCTTTATAGGACAATGCTATAACACCCTTGTATTGGGAAAAGAGATCTTTAGATTTCTTATTTTCAATATTTGTCCACTTTTTTCCAACATTTAGCGATTGAGGTTGATCATAGAGGTGAAGATCAACAACATTATAATCTTTCCCACTTACTTTGGGAACCTTAGAAACCTTAGCTAGTTTTTCCTAATGAAACAGTCTCTCTAAAGCAATCATCCCCTTGGGAATCTTATTATCATTTAGTTGAATGACTTTATTATTAATTTTTTCCCCCTTAGATGTACTTTCATCAGCCTTGTCAATGATATGATCATAAAATACCCTAGAATTAGTCATAAAATTCAATATTTTTTATCATCATTGAAGACTTGGAAATGGTTAACATTATCAGGCACTAAAGGATAAAGGATTAGCTCAATGCCAAAATTAGGGGAATCTTGATCGAGCATGAGGTTGGATTTATTAGATGCCAACTCATTAGTAGCTTGGTTTTCTCCACTTGGATAAAAATGATGCCAAAGGCATCAAAGGATTTAATTATATCCCAAGCCTTAAACTTACTTTTTCAAGTATGAGATCTTACATTGGTATTTGCATCTATCTTCGTAAACCACTAATTCTAAATCCTCATAAACTAGTAGCTCTTTAACTTTGGTTTTTAAAGAAAATTATAAGCCTAGGATAAGGGCTTTGTATTTAATAAGATTTTTAGTACAAGGGAATTGGATCATATAAGAAGCATGATACTTTATATTAGTGGGGTTAGTTAAAATAATACCAACACCTAATCTAGCATTACACTTAGAACCATCAAAATGCCACTTCCATAGTTTAGGAACAACATGAACACCCTTGCAATTACATACCTTATTAGTCTCTAGGGTGAAAACCCCTAAGTGTGACTCTATAATGTTGACCCTCTCATTCATAGCATTGTACTTAGTTATCATATGTTTCATTCGTAGCTCTCTCTCAGCCATTATTTGATTGGGGAATCCCTTTCAAGGTACCCATAGATGTGAACTATCTATGGACATGTAACCATTCAAAGCCTTGGTCCATTCCCTACTCAATAAGATTACATAAGAATTAGGTATATCAACAACTTGAATATCAATGAATTGTTACACCCTAGGCTTAGAAGCTAGTTTCATGTGAACATTTAAAATTTCCCCAATTACCCTAACTCTATAATTGTCTAAGTTATCACTCTATCATAATTAAGAGTGGTTAGGCCTAGTTGTTTTGCATATACCTATAGGCATGATATTAGTAGATGTTCCTAAATCTCATAAACAATTATGTAATTTCTTACCAAATATCTTGATGGTGAGCAAGAAAGGAAGAGATTCAACCTTGGCCTTGTGCACAGTCACATTGGCATGATCAATTTGTGATGGATTATTAGACTTTAATAATTCAAATAGAAGGTCCATTTACTTTGTAATATATCTAAGTTCATGAAAATTGATATTATCCTTTATCTTTTTTAGGTCTTCAACTATGTTATAACCAATCTTAGAAGAGCTAGGAATTTCAATGTTGAATTTAGAAGAACTCCCTTTAGGTTTCTTAGGATTATTTATTAAATAAGGGTCTAGAGGAGTCCCAAAATTGTTTAGAGGTGTTGAGGTATTCAAATTATACCTATAATCCTTATTACTTAATGGATAGGTCTTCTTCAATAACTATTAAAAGGCTTGGATCTCCTCAAAGATTTGATTAGGTTTATTTTCCTCTTGAAAGGGGAAATCAAATGTGTCTACCATGAAGTCTTGATCAAATGACTTAGGTCCAAAGGTTCTTGCACCACTATCCTTGTTAGGGACCGCCTTATAAGTATCCAACTTGTCTTGGAAATCCTCAAAGGCTTTGCAAAATTCTATACAATCAATTTCCCCATGCTTGGTTGTGTAATGTACCCTGCAATAGCCAAGCAATGCAATATCAATGAGGTTAATGTCCATAGTCTTCTTTTCACAAGATGGCTCAGTATTCCTATTATTATGAAACATATAATTCTAAAACCTATTAGTTGGCATATTATACCCTTGAAATGAGAAGTTCCTACTTGAACTTTCAATAGTATTTCCAATCTATTATTATAATTAAAGAAAATCAATGCTCAACTTTTGGACCATTTTTAGGATAGATTCATTCTCATTTTTAGGGGATTCAAAATTATGTACCTAGTTATTTTTATTAGAGGCTACCAGAGGTATTTGATAACCTATATTAAAGCCATTATCAAGATGATTTAAGAACCCTAAATTTTTATTGGGACTTACATGACTCAATGGCAATTGAGTTAGGTTTGGGAGCTGGTTTAATGTTTGGGATATTTTAGTTGTTATTTGGGAATAAATTCATCACATGCATCTGGGGGTTGATATTTGGCATAGAATATGACATTTTCCCATGGGGCTACATTTGATCATTGATGGTTATTACTTCAATATAGGCTATATCTATTGAAGTTATTATTGGCATGGATCTCTTAAAAAACATAGAGGTCATGGGATCTAGTACATCTTTGAAAATCTCTAAAGCTAAGACAACATCAGGCTTATAAGGTTCTATGGTCTTGCTAAACATTTTTTGAAATATAACATTAAAGGACTTGATAGGCTTAATTTCATCTCTTCTAATAGTCATGAACTAATGGTAAATAACATAAGGACTAATAATCTTACCAAATTGATCAATGAAAGCATTATTGAAATAATCTCAACTTGTGATGTAATTATTAAGCAAGTTCAAAAACCATTCATAAGCAACATATTTAAATGTAAATGTGTCATGTCCCCTTTTTAGTTGACATGTTCTGAGTTCATGGTTAGCCTATTATGCGACCCTCATAGGCTAAGAGGATGGTTAGAGGGTCTTGATGGAGATTGGTGTGGCTTCGTTTAGCAGAATTTTTCTAGTTGGCTTTCGTTTGGGCTCGATTGGACATGTATTGAGGGAGATATTAATATTTGATTGATTTAATCAAATATTAATTATTTGGTCTAATTTTAGATTAGAAACCCTAATTCTAATTTAAGAAAACCCTAATTAGGGCAAGCATATCTTTTTAGGGTATAAGGGTTTCTCATGGAGGCCATTATTGATTATGCATATGATTATTGATTTTGATATTAAAGAATTCTTTTGTGAAGACTGAGCCAAGGGTTCCAAGATTCCATTGTAGTGGAGAATGTTAACTCTTCATTGTGTGCGATTCAGAGGCTATGAGATATCAGCTGATTTATTGCCAAGATTGAGAGATAGCTTTATCCCGAAGTTATCACAGAGTTTATAGATTTGAGAGGTAACTTCATACACAAGTTTTCATAGAGGTTTCCAGGTATTTCTTTATTTAGTTTTTATTCAATAAGTTATATAGATATAGATCTTCTGTATTAGAGCCAGATATCTTTAAATCAGGGGTTGAAACAAATAGGGTGTGCTTTATTGGTGGCCGTACGGAGTCCATATAGGTCCTATAGATTCGCACAGATACCGGCATCGACAGGCAAAGATCCCCAGTGATCGACATCGGCCGACTGAAGACCGATGTTGGTAGAGAAGGACTAACAGAGACCAACATCGGTAGTATATCGACCAACGCCGGTGACTATGTGTGTGACACAGTAGGCCAAGACAGAATTTCTAGATTTGCCAAAGCTTAGGGTTTTAAGATAGAATATTTATTATTATTTTATTTGTATGATAGAGACTCAATTGTAATTATCTGAATAAGTGAAAGATATTTGATTGGTAGATAAGAGATTTACTGTGATTTACTTATTTATTTGAAATTATCTTGCAAAATCGTATTCATTATTTAGAGATTTTGTGTTTAGATATTCCCTACTGAAAGGGGATATTACAGTGGTATTAGAGCTAAATACTGCCATCTTAAGGGTGTGATAATCTTATGCAGCCACAAGAGTTGGGACCACACAGGTATAACACACGCAGTAGAGCCTTGCTTAAAGGTACCCAGTTGTTAGAACAATAGCAGATTATCTTGAGTGACAAACGTGAGGGTAGCCCACCCAGGGGCCATAGGTATGATGCTGATTAAGACACCAAAAAATTTCACCGAGCTATGATGACAAGCCAACAACAGATGAATCAGACACTACAGGCACTTATGACTATGATAAGGGGAATGAATGCACCTGATGGATAGAATGGGGACCAAAGAGAGGATAGGAGTGCTATGGTTAATCAGAGACCACAGTAGACTCACTCCAGAATAGCTGATAGACCTACATGTCCTACATTTGTTCAAGAAGAACCAGAGGCACCAGCAGAGGAGGAGGCAGGGAATTCCTCATTTGTAGATGTTTACATGGCTGCAAATGATGAGTGGGACTTATTACCTCCTCATGTTCAAGAGAGGATATCCTTTGATCATTTTGTTAATCTGAAGAGAGAGCACTACAGATTAGTTAGACAAGACATGAGGCCTAGAGTTCAATTCAGTGAGCTGAAGAAGGCTACTAGTAAACTTTCTTTGACTACTTTTGACGGTAGTGGCAAGATGACAGTTCAAGCTTGGGTTCATAAGCTTGACACCTTTTTGGCATTGAGACCAGTGTCAGAGATAGAGGCCATCAAATACGCCACTTTGCATTTGGATGGAGTAGCACATGATTAGTGGTATCATGGTATGGTAACACTTCAGCATAACCAGGTGACAGAGTACTAGGACTTTGTGGATAGATTAGTTGAGTGGTTTGATAGGAAAGACCCGAAGGTTTACTTTCAAAATCTAGCACAATTGAGACCAACAGGTAACTTGGAGTCCTTCATTGGGGAGTTTTAGAGATTGGCAGTCATGGTGCCCAATATTTTTGAGCGTAGATTGGTAGTTCTCTTCATGGAGGTATTGACAGAGCCATTGAGAGGTTGGATCAAAGCCTTTGATCCTCCTTCATTATAGGTAGCTATGAAGAAGGCACGTAGTATGGAGATGGCAGCCCCATCCCATAAATTTAACTCCAAAGGTACTTCTTCATCTAGAGACGATAAGTGCTCTAACACAGACACAGAGAGGCCAGATTTTAACATAGATAAAATGAGGTGTAAAGAATGAGTTAAAGGCCAATCCATTAGCACCACATTTGGATATAGAGGTGCTTAATGATCTACGTAGGAAGAAGCTTTGCTTCTACTACAAAGGTCCATATGATATCCATCACGATTGCCCTTTGAGGCCTAAGGGCAAGGCAAATCGTGTGATGTGGGCATATTATGAGGAGTCAAATTCAGAGGATTCTGAATAGCAGAATAGTTTTGAGAGGGCAGAGGTAGAGGCTTTAAGGCCTAATGTAGAGGTAGAGTTAGAGATTCACATATAGGAGGCTCACCTATCTAGCATTCAGTCAGATGAGTCATTCAGACTCTATGGAGTTTTGGCAGGGTAGAAGGTTATCACCCTTCTTGATACATGAGCCACACATAATTTCATAGATGCTAGATTTGTGGAGAATCATGGACTCACAACCAAATATTTTGAGGGCATCATATTTAAGGTAGCCGATGGTCACACTCTTAGGTGTGAGCGTATGATTAGAGACCTCCCATTGCGCTTGAACAACTATGAGTTCAAGGCTGATTATTATGTGGTAGACATGGGGGATATAGACTTAGTCTTGGGTATGAAGTGGTTTCATTCATTTGAGGAAGTTACTCTTCATCTCAAGGACATGGAGGTTCTCTTTGATGTTGATGGGAAGACACACATTCTTAAGGCAATATGGGGCAGTAGCTTCAGATATATGTTTTTTCATCGAATGGAGATGCCTACGCCACCTGACATGATAGAGTGCGATGACGAGTGCACATTAGCACCAACACAAGAGAGATATGAGGATGAGCTTGGTCTTGAGGTGAGTGCAGTTCAGGAGTTATCACATGTGGTAGGGACTCAACTTTCTATTATAATTGGGTCACAAGTTGATGATGATATGACTCTTTCTAGCCTTCACAATCCAGATTTAGATATTATTTAGGTACAAAGTTTGCTTGCTGATTTCCATTTATGGATTGGATGTTGGGGTGTTTATCTTAGTACTAGGGATGGACATGGCATGGAGTTCGCATTGATTGATAGCAGGGTAGCTCACGACTACATTTGGGACCCAGGTGGATTGATGGGTGTATCATTCAGTGATTACTTGAGGGCAAGCAATTTCAGGAGGGGTAGATTGTCATGTCCCCTTTTTAGTTGACATGTTCTGAGTTCATGGTTAGCCTATTATGTGACCCTCATAGGCTGAGAGGATGGTTAGAGGGTCTTGATGGAGATTGGTGTGGCTTTGTTTAGCAAAATTTTTCTAGTTGGCTTTCATTTGGGCTTGATTGGACATGTATTGAGGGAGATATCAATATTTGATTGATTTAATCAAATATTAATTATTTTGTCTAATTTTAGATTAGAAACCCTAATTCTAATTTAAGAAAACCCTAATTAGGGCAAGCATATATTTTGAGGGTATAAGGGTTTCTCATGGAGGCCATTATTGATTATGCATATGATTATTGATTTTGATATTAAAGAATTCTTCTGTGAAGACTGAGCCAAGGGTTCCAAGATTCCATTGTAGTGGAGAACGTCAAATCTTCATTGTGTGCTATTCAGAGGCTGTGAGATATCAGCTGACTTATTGCCAAGATTGAGAGATAGCTTCATCCCAAAGTTATCATAGAGGTTTATAGATTTGAGAGGTAACTTCATACAGAAGTTGTCACAGAGCTTTCCAGGTATTTCTTTATTTAGTTTTTATTCAATAAGTTATACAAATATAGATCTTCTGTATTAGAGCCAGATATCTTCAAATCAGGGGTTGAAACAAATAGGGTGTGCTTTATTAGAGGCCGTAGGGAGTCCATACAGGTCCGTATAGATTCACATAGATATTGGCATCGGCAGGCAGAGATCCCCAGTGACCGACATCGGCCGACTAAAGACCGACGTTGATAGAGAAGGACTGACAGAGACTGATGTCTGTAGTATATTGACCGACGCTAGTGACTGTGTGTGCGACACAGCAGGCCGAGACATAATTTATAGATTTGCCAAAGCTTAGGGTTTTAAGACAGAATATTTCTTATTATTTTATTTGTATGACAGAGACTCAATTGTAATTATCTGAATAAGTGAAAGATATTTGATTGGTAGATAAGAGATTTACTATGATTTACTTATTTATTTGAAATTATCTTTCAAAATCGTATTCGTTGTTCAGAGATTTTGTGTTTAGATATTCCCTACTAAAAGGGTATATTACAAAATGGGAATAACCTATAGCCTACATCCTCATGCACAACATTAAGTAATATTAAGGTAGTTTTAAAAGATTTTATATGTTCTTTAGTAGTTATTATACTTGTTACACTAAATGTAGGCAAACACTTCTTAGGATTACATGGTAGGTCATGTACCACACCTAGTAAATTGATGGAAGACTTTCCTAGCTAGGTCATACTTGGGAGAAAATTGAAATCAAAAATACATTTAAGAGGCAAACTTGGAAAAGATCTGGACCTCCTACATCTACCTTTGTCATGTCTAGCTTTTCTGTGAACCTCAAGTTCAAGTAAAGGATCTTTAGTTTCTAAGTGTGATCTTGTTCTAATATTGGGAAATTTTAGATTGAAATTTTAGGATCCTACCTAAAATATGATGTATCAAGTTTAGTTTTGTAAAGAACAAGAGTTAGACCTACACATTGACCTTATTTTTCAAAATTGATATGAAAAAAAGTAAAGGACATTGATCTTTGACTGAATTAGCTCAAAGATGTGTTTAATTATGTGAATATGATCTATGTTTATATGTATATGTGTAAAATAACCTAGATATATGAATGATATTCTCACCTTTGATCAAAATAAGCTGTTCTAATTTTAGATACCATGGATATTTAAAACTTAAGCTAAATTTACAAAAAATAAGGATCAACACCTTGAAGAAACTCAACATTTGTCTAAAGAATCACAAAGATGCATCATAGATAGAAAAGATCAATGATATTTATAAATTTAAGAAAAGAATTCATTTTAAAAACACAAAGATATATTGATCTTTAGGTAAAAGAGACTAAGATCAACAAGTATTAAAAGAACTCAACCCTCCTACCACCAATGGATCTTCTCATGTTGATGCTTATAAATGAACCACAGGTGCTCTTAGTGTTTAAAGAAAACTTCTCATTTTGGAATTCTAATATTCAAGGCATGAGTTGTAGGTTTCAACAATCTAGTTTCTTATGATGAAATAGCCATAGAGAAAGATAAATTGTTCCACAATATTTATATAATTTGGTGGTTAGGAGCCACCTTGGTCTATTCTTCATGAAATGCTAAGAATATATGCTAATGCTTAGTGAATTATGCTCTATATATAAGTTATAGACTAATCTAAATGTATATTATTAACGAATTTAAAATAAAAATGATCTTTGGGTAAAAAAGGAGCAAAGAGAAGGGTAAGGTAGAAAAGAAAATAGTGATTACTAATTTTAGCCCTAAACATTATGACAAAGAATCCATTTCAACTGAGTATACATTCAAACCAATATATAATGTAAAATAGCCTAAGCTCAAATTATAATATACACTATGCCAATTTCAAAGGATAGTGTGAAGAATCACAAGTAAGAACCTATTCTTCTTTAAATATTTACTACTATTTATTAGATAGCAAATGCACATATAGAAACAAATAAAATAAAAATGAAGGAGAATAAAATATCATTTAGCTAATATAGTATGGTTGCACAAATTAGAAACCCTATGATTACTAGGATACAACTTAGAATTCCAAGACACTATTGAAATTCAAGACCTTAATTAGAAATTGAGAGAAAAGATAAAAAATGAAAATTAACACATCAAACATGGACAATCCTTGTAGAATTACTCTGATTATATTAATCTCTCCAAATTGTACAAATTTTCTTAGAAATCTCTCTTTTACAAATGGTAATACATGCCTTTATAGGAAGATTAGGTAATATATTATTCAGTTACAAAATATAGATATACAAAGATAAGGATATTTATCCTTACAAGTTCTAAAATAAATGTTCTTTTCATAATGATACTAACCTAGAGGCAAATATGCAAGCAAACTAGCATATACCTTTACAATAGAATATCCTATTTCAAAATGTTATAAAATTCTATAAAATAGATTATTATCTAATTGGATGGTGGGGATTCTATTTGTCATTATTGGAGGATGCTCATGGATTTTACATGTTTCTCATCAATTATCTCTAGATGCATAGTAGGCTTTGAGATATACTCCTCCTTTTGATCTACCAAGTCATCAAATTCCATATCATTCCTACACATGGCCACTTTAATGCTCTTGGATTCATTTATGCTTTCTCCTACATTGAATGTCATGTCCAAGATTTTGTTGTTATCAACCCAAAATTTGCCTTGGATTTTTCCTTTGATTTCTTAGGTTATAAGAGTATCTCTATGTTTGAATTCCTCATCACTTATGATCCCAATGGAATTGGGTTATGTAAGCTCTATAAACATGATCCCAAGAAGTTTTGCAATTCTTTTAACTAGTTCCTTATCCTCTTTTAACACCCTTTACACACCATTGTACCATGCACATAAACTTTGAACCTTTTTAATTAAAATCCCTAAAATTATACTCAAATGTCCCAAGCTAATGGTCTTGAAGTTTAGGATCTATTTCCTTACTTGAATGTTGAGGAGTTGGGCTATTTTATCTTTTGAGGCCTACCATTGGGTGACTAAACTCTTGGTTAATACACATTGCCATTTTAATGCACTTTGCCTTAGTTGCATTGAATTAAGTGCCTCAAACATGTCATAAAATGACTCATCGAGCATTTTGGTCATTACATCTAACACTAATAAAACTGTCTGTGTTTGCAAGTTTCCTTTCTCCTTTAGTGAATTATGGATCTTTTAATTCAAACCCTAGAATAGCTTTAGATTGTGTTGATTGGGCCTCAATCATACTTTACACATCTTCCTCATGAATGGTAGGCTTACCTAGTTACTATCCTCCCATAGGGGTTAATCCTAAAAATGGTTCCACCTTATGAAAGGTGAATTCTTCTATCCCAATCATGACTATCTTGGTTGTTATTCTCTCTATCCTTGCTACTTTAGGGTTGACATTGATGGTAGTAATTATCTCCTTGAATTTGAGAGGTTTTTTTACCTCTACACTTGACCTACTAGATGCTCCCAGAGCATCTATCTTCTTGCCTTTTGGTCCTTTAATAGCCAAAATTTTCCTTTCTTCTTGTTCTTTATCTATAGACCTTATCCAAGGCTTCATATCATCTTGTATTTCAACATCACTAACCCTCATCATGGCCCAAAAATCAGAAAATGAGGGGATATTTTCCAACTTTCCATAAATGAACCAGTCAATAATGACTTGTCCATGAATTGGGAACTCATCACTGAATAGATTCACTTCACTAGTGAGATGAGTTAAGGTCAATCTTGGTCTCTTCTTTGGTCCCATAGGGACCATTAATAGCTCTTATTTCCTCTTCTCATGGGACGCTACTAGGATAAGCTCTTTTCTTGTATCTTTCTTGGGATGCACTTCCTTATTAGATCTATAGGCTTTTAGAAGTTCCTTGAGGGTACCTTCAAGTGTTTCCTCTAGCTCTAAGGCTATCATATCAGATGTAGTGTACTAGAGAAGGTGGCCTTTATGGGAGTGTTGAAGATGGGGATCCCTCCCTATGTCTCTCTTCTATCCTTACTTCTCCATCTTTATCCATTCCTCTACCTTATTCACCTTAAATTTGCTCAGCCTGTTGTTGGGGTTGTGGCTATAGTTACTCTTCTTGAGACTACTCATGGGATATTTGAGATGGCCTAGGTAGTAAGTGATATCTCAAAGGATGCATTTTCAATGTTTCCCAAGATGGATTGTTATCTTTGATTAACCTATGTTCAAGCTTAATGTTTTAGCCTAGTACCCTAACTAATATTTCCTCATATTTATTATCCTTAATATATATGATGTCATGGACACTGATTTGATGTATATATTCTAGATTTAGAAGCTTTTTATCCCTTATATCCTCACCTAATATGTTCTTTGGATACACTTGGTTTCATCCAACTAGAAGCCAAATGAATCCCTATGTGTGGACATGATTTCCACCTATTTCCAATATTTTATTATGGTTTTCCAATTATTAAAGGGGAAGGATTTGATTAGACCCTTCCTCTTCTCTTTATGAGTCCTATAAATTCCATGCATGAGCTAAGAGTCAATTTCCTTCTCTACAAACTTATTTACAACATATACTGGTAGCCTATAAGGTTGGGACATGATTCCTTCAATCTTGGTGACTATACATTAGGGTAATATCATACATCCCATATCATTTCAACATACCTCTTGATGAGGGGGTGGACCCTAGCCATGGGAACAACTGTGATGGCCTCCACTAAAGATGGATAAATGTGGTCATTTATAAAATACATGTTATTTTTGTACTTGAAGATGTGTAGTTTGGAATAGTAATGTGAAATGGTTATTAATGTAAGAAGGGAATCAAGTAGGTATGACATCATAAAACATTGGTTTAAAGTCTTTCTTTTGATTGCATTGAATTTTTTGTCTAGGTAAACATTGATTAAGTCTCCAAATGGAGGGGTATCTCCTCTACCATGTAGTGCACATATGGGACCCAAATCTTATTCACATAAGTAGTTAAAGGGGAACCAAAGGCTCAGTCCAATATGGTCATTATTACCCTAATTCCTTCTCTAAATTAGATGATAGGGATCTTTCCCTCAAGGTTTCAAAAAATATGAGGTCCTTTGTGTAGCCAAAGTCTAAGGATAGAGTCCAAATCATTATTATTTGTCCACTCTTTGATTTTGGAAAGGTCCACATGGGAGATAGGGAGTTTGTATTACTTCTCAAAAGAAATAGGGGAATGTAGGATATGCTTTTTTATTTCCCCTCACTAATGATCCATTCATTGTATTTTCTAAAATCAACAAATATGGGGGTAAGTGCATCAGTACAAAGTAATACCTACTATTTTGTCATGACATGATGAATGTAAGCCATCTAGGCTACAACTAGGTCATGGTGTCACCTATTCATGGTGGTGTTCCTCTATTCTATTGTTCCCCAAATTAGCTATGCTTATTTTGGTGGACAAACCCTATGAAACTTATCCATTTTGTGATCTTCACTCTAAGTTTGTTATTTAAGGAAACCTTCTCTTGATATCTAGTGCAGTTGACTAACATCCTGAAAAAGCTCACAACTTTCCCTCATCATGATTTCTCAAAAAATATGAAACTCATGGCAATATTGATCCAATTAGAGTATCAAATTTGGATAGTTTTGAAGGTGTTAGGCAGTTTCTTTGTTTTCATGCAAGAGCAGTGATTTTTGCTACCCTTGTAGGTTTCTTTGTTTTTCATTCAAAAGCAAAAAATTTTGCCACCCTTACATATTTCTTCACCCATTTTCATGCAAGAGTGGTGAAAATCACCACCCTTACATCTTTCTGCACCTCATGCAAAAGTAGTGAAAATTACCACCCTTGCATCTTTCTACACCTCATGAAAAAGCAAAAAAAATCACCGCTAATGCATGATTTCCCCCACATCATGCAAAGGCAATGAAAATCACTGACCTTGCATGACCTCAATTTTCATGCATAGTATTTATGACCATGCACACTGAGTGGTTGGTATTAGTTTTGTGGAATTTAAATACCAATTGATTACTCATTTTGATCATTTGAAGTTGTCTACTCTTCCTCCCTATAATCATTCGACTATGCTAATGAGTGGGATTGTGAATTCATTGACCTCTAGCATAGGATTTCATAATTTCCATGTAGGTTTTGATTTTTTATCTCTTTATTTCTAGGTTTTTGTTTTTTTGTTTTCCTTTCCTTTTAAGGTTTGATTTTATCTTTTTTCCTTCTTTTTAGGTTTTATTTTTCCCTTCTCCCCCTCCATCTCTTCCCTGAAGAGGCATACTAGGAAAAAGCCTAAAAAATATAAAACCTATCAGTCAAGTTTTCTTATGTATAAGCAACAAAAATCACTGCCCTTATATAAAACCTTGTCATTTCACCAAGGGCGGCAATTTTTGCCACCCTTACATGTTAAACCTATGTGGGTGGCAATGTTTTGTTGTCATTGCTTGAGTGCTATACCCCATGTGCAAGGGTGTCAAATTTTGCTCCTACATAAACCCAACCTACAAAGAGCAGCAAAAATTAATGCCCTTGAAAAAGTGAAAATTTTACCTAAACATGCTACATCAAGAATGTTTGCCACCAATACAACATACCCCATATGCAAGAGCGGTAATTTTTACTACCTATGCAACTTTTTTCTCAAATTTCCTAACTCTGGGAAATTTTGAGTTTTCACATTTTTGAGCCTACTTTCCTTTGGCTTTTTGGCCTACTCACACTTTAGCCCTTTCAGGCACATCCCCATGGTCATGATCATCAACATGCAATTTTCCTAGAGTGCCAGTATTTCCCTTGATTGCATAGTCATGACTTTTGTTGCAATTTCTCTTAGAGATCCTTCTTCATCAACATCCTTTTAACAAACACTCTTGTAGATGAATGAGTTTTCTTTGAAGAAGCTGAAGATAATGAAGTAGAAGTATCAAGGTGTTTTCCCAATCACCTCAATTACTTCTAATGTCAACGACATTAGAGATATAAAGATTAGTCACGTGGATATGGCCAAGTTCATTAAAAGAACTAAATCAAGCAATCTCAACCATGAAATGAAGAAGATAATCGATAGCAATATTCATTTGGTGTCTTCTTTTCCTATAGTAGCTCACAACATAGAATTTGTTTTCTAGTGTGCTTAGTTCTACAATAAGGATACCAGGGTTGCTTTAGATGCTAGTGGTAATGTGGTGATTAGACTAGATCTTGAGTTCATTAATAAAGTGTTTATGTGACCTCCTACTACTAAAGTATTAAATCTTGATTTCATCAAAGCATGAGGAGAATATGGAAAAGATCTTAAAGAGTGAAGAAATTAATTAGCAATAAATGCCTCAAGACTCCAAGGGCAAATTTATCAAGATGGCCATAGAACTTTCGTAAAAGTGACCTTATAAAAGAAGTCAGTGACCTCATCACTCTTTTCAGCAAGGTAAGAGGTTTACCTTCTTCATCACATTTTCATGAATGGATGTATCCCTTCATTAAGATAATTCTCCAAGGCAAACAAGTCATCTTCTAGGGAGAATAAATCAGCAATGCTCTACACGAGCAATTGATGAAGGTATCCACTACCTCCAAATTCTACATGACTTCCTACCTGGTGTATATTGTAGCTTCAATGAGAACCTTTCTAGGTTTAACATCAGAAGGAGATAGGAGAGTAACCCTAATGTATCAATATTACTCTGAATTGATATTGAAGGGTTATATTTATCATTTTAGGAGAGTGAATGATGCTTTATTTGTAGTATTTTTGTGTTTCTTTTATCCTATATTAGTCTGATGAGGCTTGGGCAGTTGTGAATGATTTGGGATTTATGTTCTTGCAATTTCCTTCTCTTTCATACCTATGGGTTGGATTTTTCCATTGTCATCCTTATATGCTTTTGAGATTCCCTTTAGACAAATCGGTCTTGATGGAGCTGGGTAGGCAAATAATTGTCATACATAATAAACAAATGGAACTCAAGAAACTTGGCTTTAGATTCCTAATTATGGAAACTAAAATGCAAGAGTTATGGAAACTAAAATGTAGCTCGTAACCATGAAACATTTCAAAAGAAGACCAAATTTTGATTACAAGGGCATAAAGGATATAATCAAGAGGAAAACCTAGTTTCATGAGCCTATGATTGAAGATGTTTGGGTAAATCTGAGGACTGTAGAAGACATCAAGAAAATGGACTATAGTAGATTATCTCTAGAGTAGATAGAATATCTAGGACTTGTTGATATCTCAAAGAATCTAGTGGATGATAGAGATTTGATCAATAATAGATACTATACTGAATAGGTCACTAATTCCCCTCTTCCTCCAATCCAATGGTCACAAAAGAGTTGACTTCTTTAAGGAAAAGATTTGAACCAATATTGCCGAACACCAATGATTAGTTAGTGAATAATAGAATCACTTTGAAAGAGTTTATCACAGGATCAAAATCTAAATTTTAAGAGGAAATAAGAAGAGAAAAAAATAGGATAAAGAATAAAAGTGATGTTCCTTCTTCTTCTAGGCCACATAAGCCTAAGATCATATTTGTGACGAAGAATTTGAAAGTTACAAAAAAGAGCCAAAAATAGTAGATATTGACGTTGAGAAGAAAAACACTAAATAACTAGCAAGGGAATAGAGGGAGACTGATGATAGGCCCACAGATCAATGAGAGAAGGAAACATTGCCTCCTCAAGAGAATGTGTAGCAAGAAATAGGAATTTCTTCTTCCTTGTCAGGTGCACCTATTGTAACTCTTTCACATATTTCTCTAATTAGTGTTCCCTCTTCTAGATCACCCTCTCCTTCCAAAGTAATTTTTGACAACCGTCAAGGCTACTTTGGAGATATTCTTTGTTCCTCAAGATCAATTCCTAGTTTGTCATCTCTATCTTTTGATATTGAGGATAGTTTTGCTCTCAATCACTCAATAGAAGGTGTAGTTTCTACTAATACTCCACCTATTATTTCCACTACTGGTGCAAGTGGAACTCTAGTACCACCGACAATGGAGATTGATACTAATGTAAGTACTTCTGTGACCCCACCTTGGTTGTCAGCTTATACACCCAAAAGGAAAAAACAAGCCATCACTCCAGATGACTTTGATTTCAATAAAATGGTGTTAGTAAAATTCAAGGTTCCCAAGAAGCCAAATATTATTTTAAAGAGGATTGGGGATAAGGGACACAAATTTTTGGAAGTTGCAAGACCTCCACAAGATGAAAATATTGAAAATTTTGATGTAAGTGACTTCTTTATTTATAGAGTTGAGTTAGGTAAGGTGACTCACTAAAGTGATAAGAGTGATATGCAATCAACTATGGATATCTTGATTCAAAATTTTGACAGAGAGAAAGAGATGAAGGATCATTATAAATCAATGGTGGAGCAGTTGACTGCAGTGGTAAGAAGGATCACTTTCACTCCAGAAATAGTAACTCTAAAAGCTATTTACATAAAAGACCCCATGATTTAGAAAGTAGAAAATATTTATCTCAAGGGAAAAGTACTTGAAGAGTACTTGGATAAGATGCATACACAAGGAATTTCCTTGCTCACAGAGTTATCTAAGAAGATGGATAAAATAAGAAAAATAAGAGCAAAACTACATGATCTTATTAATATTATTTCTCGGGATATTAAAAGCATAAGAAAATATCTTGATAGATGGATGGATATGAAGAAGTTAAAAATGAGCACTCTAATATCAATTAACATCATTACTGATAGAGACTCTTGCACTGAAATTAAAGAAGCATTGATATATAGGATTTGAATGCTTAAAGAATTGATCAGCGACCTCGAATCATCAAAGGACCTCAGTGAAAAAAGTGACATCAGTCTTTTGCATAAATTGGAGTAGTTGCCTTGCAACCTTGCATCGCAAGACAACTAATTCCTTTCAATAGAAGAAATGATTCAAGAATTTAAAGGTATGTTCTTGAAGGAATTTGAAGATAATGCATTCTCAATAGCCTCTATGGACAATATTCTAGATAATCAATTTACTCTGGATAATCTAAAAACTAGGTTAACTAGTTATTAAAAATCGGTCACAGTAGTGAGAGATGCCATAGTCAAGGGTAAGGTGATTTTCAAGAATATTGTTACTCTAGATAGTATTGAGATACAAGTAGCTATCATCATGTATGATGCTCATATGAAGAAAAATGTGGATACAAATTGAAACTGTCCTTGGTTAAATTTCCATTTTTCAAATACACTTTTGTACCCATTTTAGACATTTTCACATGTACTTTTGTCATGTGTAATTACATTTAAAAATATGGAAAGTCCAAAGTCAACAATGACTCGTATCTTTGACTAGGTCAAAGTAATTAAGCTTTTTCTATTTTCCTTAAGGCCTCTACCTATAAATAAGGACAACCTCTTTTGTAATGAAGATAGATATCTTTTAGTGATTGGAAGGAAAAACTCTGCTCAATTGAAATGCCTTTTCAGACTTTGAGCTCAAATTATAAATCATATTTTTATTAAGTAAATGAGAAAGCAAGTGACTTTTCAGACTTTCTATTGAAATAACTTGTGTTATTTAGGAAATAGTTCTTATATCCTTTTCCTCATACAATCTTATCTATTTGATTAAATAATTAGAGTGAGTGGAAATAATTTGGAAGATGTCCTGGTGTTGATTATGGAGACTTTATGCTCTTATAATTGTCTTTAGTTTGTGTTTTATTGTTTTAAAAATAGAAGATATTGGAAAGGCTTTGAACTACTTTTATCCTTTGTGATCATATACTTTTTTGTAGTTTTCGATGGAGACTTTGGGATGCACTTTATTCTACTATTATATAAGTTATAAATTAGTAAAAGAAGCAATGATAGGCTTTGTACACTCATGGGTTTCTTGTGGTTTTAGTTAATATTGAGGAATTTTTCTTTTACTTTGTAAACATCATTTATGAAAAAAGAGAAATAGATGATATGATCTCACCCTTGAGTTAATATTTAGTAAAAGTTAAGTTTGTAATAGTTTATAGGGAACCTCCCCTTGCTGAGAAGAGAGATTTATCTCATTATGTTGTGGCTTATATACCCATTTTGCCTTCAGTTAGTTGATGACAAAATATTCACCCAAAAACTTTTTGGTGACTCCACTAGGGAATCGAACATGCACTTTGAAGCATCAAGCTTCAAATTGAAGCATTTTCAATTCCTTTCCATTCTACACTCTGGAAAATCCATGGTATATGTGAAGCTACATAGCTCAAGGTGTTGGTGATCATGTATTTGAGTTGGTGCAATAAAATAATTTTGATCTTTTTTCTCTACCATCTCACCTTCAGTGAACCAAGAGTTTTCCTCCTACCAATGTTAGGTCTCCAATACCAGGAAAAGCTTCTAGCTCTAGGTGATAGTAGCTTTTTGTCCATAAATACCCCATAAAAGGTTTGTTATCTCTCCTTTTAATTGTCACATCATGGCAGCCTAAGGTCCTTGGAGTAACACTTTTGGCCCTCTCAATCTAACCCCACCTTCACATGAACTACCTCATAGTTCATGAAGAATTTTCCCAAGTTCTATGTTGATGGGAAGGTTCATCTTGATGATCATATTATATATTTATGCATATCATGTGGTGTGATAAGCATTGAATATGAATATATAGTGGTAGGATTGTTTGTAGAAACATTGCAAGGCACTATCATAGATTGGTTTTATCACCTTCAAGCTTAAACTATGACTAATTGGAACACTCTTAAGGCCAAGTTTGAGGCTAGGTTCAAACCCATAGAAGATGCACATACCTTGTTGGCTCAACCTACATCATTGAAGAAAGAGCCTCATGAGCTTATGTGAGACTTCATTTCTAAATTCAATAAGCTAAGGAATAGGGTCCCTGTAATTGCTTAGCCAACACCAAAAAATATTAAGTGCTTCTTCATCAATTTTCAACTTCTCAAAGTGAGTTTTTTGTTGAGGTGGGCTGGCCCTATAGATCTTTCTATAGCTTAGATTTTGGCTACCAAGGTCAAAGATGATCTTATCCTGTAGGTAAGATAAGAAAATATTCAAATAAAAATAATTTTTTCTCATTTGCTAAAAGTTCTTCTACAAGCACTACTGATCCTATGGTGCCAAAGTTAGCAAATGAATTGCTAGCCTTGAAAAGGCAAATATCTCAAGGTATGTCTTCTCCTCCTTATTGAGATATGCCAAAGAGGAAATTTACCAACCATTCCTATCAAGGCAATACTACCAAAAATCAAGGGCAATCTAATCATCTTCCTCCCATCCAGGGGAAGCTTGCCATTGAAGCAACATTGGTCAACTCAGTAGTTGGTTATCATGAAGCTGAACATGATATCTCTTTCCAACTTGAGTTAGACCAAGAAGATGATGTTAATATTTTTTTAGAAGGAGAAGAAGAATTATCTAGTGACTCCAACATTAGTTATTTTAATTACCAAGATGAAGCTAGGAAAAAGGGAGAAGTGTTTGATGGATCATATGCTATTTTTACTAGGTCCCAAAACCAGTCAACTCAACAAGCTGATAAGGGAAAATCAAGAGAAGAACCTCAACTAGTAATATCAACTACTAAATGGGGGACTTCACTACCTTTCCAATCAAAGGACCTGATGACCAATAAGAAAGTAAGTACCTCAAACAATCATGTACCTTCTATTTCAATTTATCAGATCATTACCACATCAAATAAAAACTAGAATGATGGACTTCCTTCCTCTATTTCTAGTTCATTTGAGATATTCAATGTAATTGATCATGTTAGGAAGACCATGATCTAAATGTCTAAGATTGAGTACTTAAAATCTAATCTTAAACAGTTTGATAGGTTGGCTAAATACATCAAAAAAAAACCATCCCTATAGGAATTTTTTTTTTGAAAGTTACTCATGATCCCCCAAAGAACAAATCCATCCAAAATAATCTTGTCGCTACTCCTCTTGTTGCCACTAGAAAAATAGAACCTTTCTATGTTTCTCTATTGATAAATGGTCATTAGTTAAGAAACTATATAATAGACTCTGAAGCTTTTGATAATGTTATACCTGGTAACGTAGTAGATTCTCTTAGTCTTATATTAACCAAGACTTTTGGGAGATGTTTCTTCATGGAAAGAAAGAAAGGACCACTTTTGGGTCAAATCAAAGATGCTCAATTTGTGTTTATAGATTTTTCAGATAAGAAGATTAAAATGATAGTTTTAGTGGCCGATGTTCCAGCCTCTTATGGCATTCTACTCAGACACAATTTTTATAAAGATGTAGGCAAAGAGTTGAATATGGATCTATCTAAAGCAAGGATACCTATTAAAGGCATTATGCAAAAGTTGCTTCTTGAGAAAGAGTCAAAATATATTGTCACCCAAACATCAGACCCCAAAGTTTAAATTTTGTTTGAATCATTAGTAATGGGTAATTATTTTTTGACCATTGAAGATGTTTTCAGCTAATCAGATGAAATTTCATTAGGTGAAAATTCACAAAATTTAGATATAAAATTAGAAGAATTTTTAGAACAAAGTTTAGGTAAGAAAGAATCTTCCCTCACCAATGAAGAGAAATATTTAAGAAGATCAAATTCTAATGATGTTTGGATTCTATAATTCGATGGCAGCTATTATTCTACCAATTTTGGAGATAGGATTTTTTTTATATCCCCTCAAGGAGAAATTTTATCTTATTCATATAAGTTGTAGTTCAACAGTAACAACAACACCGCCGAGTATGAAATTTTGTTTCTTGGATTGAAAGCTACTCATGTTAGAGGTGTTAAGATTCTTCATGCCTGAGGAGATGTTCAATTGGTGGTTTGTCAGGTAAGGAATCTATATCAAACCAAAAATGAAAGATTGTGACATTATCACAATCTTGTATGGGATTGCATTGAAATTTTTGATGCTTTCAATATTTATGTGATGCAAAGAGAGTTTAATAAGCATGCAGATTCATTACCTATCTCCACAACCCTCATGGTTCCTCATAAAGATTTCAAAAGGAATAAGTACACTATTGAGTTGGTCTTTTGATCAAGTTTAACTCATAATGTCAACCATTGGTAGGTGTTTAATGGTCATAATCAAATCATCTCTTTTCTAGAAAAGATGGATGGCTTTGAGGAACTTTATTTTGAAGGTAGTGAATCTCCACCACAAAAATCAGTTCTTAAAATAGATTCAAAATTTGGTGAAGAGTTTCTTCAACTCAAAGGGAATAAAATTATAAAAGGTTTGGTTTCTCTTGAGAAGTTATTTGATAAGTATGATAGGTATATTAAGTAGTGACAAATAGATTCAAGTTCCCCCAAGGAGTTTGATCAAATAAATTTGAGTATGGAAGAAAATCCCAAAATGGTCAACATTGGGAATTGTTGCACTTCTAATGAAAAGCTCAAATTCATTACTCTTCACTATTATATTGATGTTTTGGAGTATTCTTATGATTATTTGAGATCTCTCAGGCCTAAATAAATTTAGCATGAAATTCCTCTTAAAGTTGGGTCATTAACTTACAAGCAGAAACAAAGGCAATACAACCCCAAGATATCAGGTATTATCCTTTCTAAGATCTATAAGATGTTAAATGCAAATTTAATTTTTCCAATCCATCATTCCACTTGGGTCACAAACATAGTTCTTGTAAAAAAAAAGAATAAACAAATTCATATTTGTGTTGATTTCAAAAACCTAAATCAATCTTCTTCAAATGATAACTACCCCTACCCATCATGGATCAAGTATTATAAATAGTGACTGGCTTAAAAATGTTATTAATGTTAGATGGTTTCTCTAGGTATAATCAAGTGGAAGTCAATGAAGCAGATCAATATAAAATTGCTTTCACTACACCTTGGGGCACATCTGCATATCACAAAATGCCTTTTGGTCTAATCAACATTGGTGCCACCTTCCAGAGAGTAATGGATCTTACCTTCAGAGATGAAATGGGGAAGTTTATTGTGGTATATATTGATGAATTGATCATATTTTCCAAACATCATCTTGATCATGTGCATCATTTATAATAAGTGCTAGAATGTTGTCAGTAAAATGGTATTTCTCTCAATCTTAAGAAGTCAATTTTTGGGGTTACAGAAGGTAAACTTCTCGGTCACACTGTATCTTGAGAAGGCATAAAAATTGACTCAAAAAGAGTCAAATATATCCAAAATCTTACTCTTCTTGCTAGTATGGTTGTAGTTCATTCTTTCTTTGGAAAGGTGAATTTTCTATGAAGGTTCATTCCTGAATTTGTAGAGAAGACTCACTACATTGTTGACATGATGAATGGAAAGGCTACATTCCATTGGACTACAAAAGGCAAATTATAATTTAAATTTATCAAGAAGGCTATCACTCATGCCCTGATCCTAGTTTGCCTGGATTATACCAAAGACTTTGTAGTATACATCTATGCTTCTAAACATACACTTTCAGCCATTTTGGTTCAACAAAATAAAGAAGGTGTGGAATCTCCCATATCATTTATGAGTTGTCCTCTCAAATATCATGAATTAAAATATTCAAATATGGAGAATCATGCTTATTTTATGGTTAAGGCAATAAAACATTTATGTTTCTATATCCTTAATTCACATACTATTGTTCTGGTGCCTGATATAATAGTAAATTCCATTTTAACTCAATAGGAGTTTAGTGATAAAAGGGGAAATTAGATTGATAAGATTTAAGAGTTTTTTCTTGATATCAAACCTACTAAGCTTATATAGGGAAGAATTATTTTCCAATTAATTGTTGATAACATATCAAAATAAATAGGACATGAAGAAACAAAGGTTGAAGACATGCCTACAGTTCTCTTTGTCACTACTACTGATGAGTGGTATTCCAATATCACTCATTTTATTACTTATGGTGAGTTTCCTACCCATTTATCTTATAAATAAAAAATAAATTTTAATTTGAAAGCCACTAACTACATTTTATGGGACAATGGTTTGTACAAAAGAAGCCTTGATGAGGTATTTCTTCATTACATGGATAAAGTACAACAAAGTAAAATTTTGGAGTCCTTCCATAATCTGGGTTGTGAAGGATATTTTTTTTACACCTATGATGGCTCACAAGATTATATGAGCTAGATACTTTTGGCCTACACTATTTTAAGATGAGTACAATTGGGTATGTAGGTATGAGTTGTGTCAACAATTCGTTGGGAAACTCAAGTTGGCCACATTACCTCTCAAACCGGTGGTGATTGAAGAAACTTTTTAGAAATGGGTTATTGATTTCATTGGTGATGTGAACCCATCCTCAAGTGTCAAACATAACTATGTTCTCACTGTAATAGACTATTTTACCAAGTGGGTGGAAGCCATTCTAGTTAAGCATGTTACTTCAAAAGTAGTATTTAATTTCCTTAAGGAAAATGTTGTTTCCCGATTTGGAGTTCGAAATAAGATTATAGCAGATAATGCCACTTATTTCTCTTCTCATGAGATTACTGAATTTTGGTACAATCATGATATTATTCCTTACTGCTCCTCAGACTACTATCCATAAGGAAATGGTCAGGTGGAATTAAGTAACAAGAATCTAGTTACTATTATTAAGAAAATGGTAGATGACAATCAGAGAACTTGGCATAATGCATTATTCGATGCCTTGTGGGTAGACAAGATTACACCCAAGAGGGTAATAGGTATGTCACCATTTCAACTTTTGTATGGTTTGAATGTGGAGATACCAATCACTTTGAAACTACTAGCACTGAAGTTAGCAAAAGTAGTCAAAGATCAAACTTTTGAAAATTCTATTGATAAAGAGATCATGTGCTTAACTAAACCAGAAGAGCAATGGACTATGGTAGTGGACTATATTACTACAAATCAAAATTAGGTAAATAAACTCTTTGACAAGAGAACAAGGATTCATGATTTTTAGATTGGAGATAAAGTCTTGTTGTGGGACAAGAGGAGACAACCAAAAGGAATGCTTGAAAGTTTTGATTCTTTGTGGAGAGGTCCATTTACCATTCATCAATTCTATGGTGAAAATAGTTTCTTGCTAGAATATCAAGATGGAACACCATTCTCACTAATTCATAGTGGGCAACATCTAAAACACTTCAATCCTTGAAGTATCAGATAAATTCATTTGTACATTTGTATAGTTTTATGTTTTTATTTGTCTTTTTGTTCAATTTTTGTGTCTTTTTCCTTTTTGTAGCTTGATTCCATGGCCCAATGGCATGGATGAAGGCACTTAGAGACTTGATTTTACTCCCTTCAATCATTTCAAAGTTTAATTGATGGAAGTTCCCTAGCTAGAGCTAGCTGTTGTTCCCAAAATTAGCTACACTTATTTTGGTGGACAACCCCTAGGAAACTTGTCTATTTCATGATCTTCACTCTATGTTTGTTGTTCAAGGCAAGTTTCTCTTGATCTCAAGTGTAGTTGACTAACATTGTGGAAAATTTTCTAACTTTCCCTCATCACAATTTCTTGAAAAACATGAAACTCGTGGCAATCTTGATCTAATTATTAGAGTATCAAATTTTCATAGTTTTTGAAGGTGTTAGGAAGTTTCTTCATTTTCATGCAAGAGTGGCAGTTTTTGCTGCCCTTGCAATTTTCTTTGTTTATCATTCAAAATCAATGATTTTTACCACCCTTGCATATTTCTTCTCCCATTTTCATGGAAGAGTGGTGAAAATCACCGCCCTTGCATCTTTTTACACCTCATGCAAAAGTGACAAAAATCACCACCCTTGCATCTTTATGCACCTCATGCAAAAGTGGTGAAAATCATATATAATGCATGATTTACCCCACATCATGCAAAGGCAGTGAAAATCACCAACCTTGCATGACCTTAGTTTTCATGCACAACATTTATGACCATGTGCACTAAGTGGTTGGTATTGGTTTTATGGCATTTGAAGTTGTCAGCTGCTCCTCCCTACAGTAATTCAAATATGCCAATGAGTGGGATTGTGAATTCTCCAACCTCTAGCATAGGATTTCATAATTTCCAAGTAGGTTTTGCTTTCTTCTCTCTTTGTTTCTATGTTTTCATATTTTTGTTTTCTTTTCCTTTTATGGTTTAGTTTTCTCTTTTCTTCTTCTTTTCAGGTTTTATTTTTCCCTTCTCCCCCTCCCTCTCTTCCCTGAAGAGGCATGCTAGGTGAAAGCCTAAAAAATCCAAAACCTGTCAGTCTTGTTTTCTCATGTACAGGTGGTGAAAATCACCACCATTATATAAAACCTTATCATTTTACCAAGGGCAGAAATTTTTGCCACCCTTACACATTAAACTTGCATGAGTGGAAATTTTTGCCATCATTACCTGAGTGTTATACCCAATGTGTAAGGGTGGCAATTTTTGCCACCCCTACATAAACCCAACCATAAAAGAGTGGTAAAAATTGTTACCCCTGCATAAGTGTGAATTTTACCTAAACATGTTACGTCAGTGATTTTTTCCACTGATACAACATACCCCATATGCAAGAGCAATAATTTTTGCCAGCTATGCAAATTTTTTCTCAAATTTTATAACTCTAAGAAATTTTGAGTTTTCACTTTTTTGAGCCCACTTTTCTTTGGATTTTTGGCCTACTCGCACATTAGCCATTTCAAGCACATCCCCATGGTCATGATCATCAACATGCAATTTTCCTAGATTATTAATATTTCACTTGATTGCATGATCATGACTTTTGTTGTAATTTCTCTTAGAGATCATTCTTTATTGATGTCCTTTTAACAAAAACTCTTCTAGATGATTGAGGTTTCTCTAAAAAAGTCAAAGACAATGAAGTACAAGTACTGAGGTGTTTTTCCAATCACCTCAGTTACTTCTAATGTCGATGACATTAGAGATATAGAGATCAATCATGTGGATATGGTTGAGTTCATGGAAAGAACTAAATCAAGCAATCACATCCATGAATTGAAGAAGACAATTGATAGAAATATTTATTTGGTATCTTCTTTTCCTGTAGCATCTCACAACATAGAATTTGTTCTCTAGTGTGCTTAGTTATACAACAGGGATACTAGGGCTATGTTAGACACTAGTGGTAATGTGGTGATTAGACAGGATCTTATGTTCATTAATAAAGTGTTCACATGTCCTCTTGTTATTGAAGTATTAAATCTTGATTTCATTGAAGCACAAAGAGAATATGACAAAGATCCTGAAAGAGCAAAGAAAATAATCAACAATAAATGGCTCAAGACTCTAAGGGAAAATTTGTCAAGATGACCACAGAGCTTTCCCAAAAGTGACTTTATAGAAGAATTTAGTGACCTCATCACTCTTCTCAATAGGGTAAGATGTTTTCCTTCTTCCTCACAGTTTCATGAATGGATGTATCCCTTTATTAAGATAATTCTCTAAGGCAAACAAGTCATCTTCTAGGGAGAATCAATAATCAATGCTATTGATTAGTAATTGATCAAGGTATCCACTACCTCTAAATTATACATGACTTCCTACATAGTGTATATTGTAGCTTTAATGAGAACCTTTCTAGGTTTAACATCAGACGGAGATAGGAGAATAACCCTAGTGTATCAATATTACTCTCAGTTGACATTGAATGTTTCTATTCATAATTTAAAGAGAGTGAATGATGCTTTATTTGTAGTATTTTTTTGTCTCTTTGATCCTTAATTAGAATAAAGAAGAATATCTAATGAGGCCTGGGCAGTTGTGAATGATTTTTGATGTATGTTCTTGTAATTTCCTTCTTTTTCATACTTGTGGGTTGGCTTTTTCCAAGGTCATCCTTATATTCTTCTGAGATTCCCTTTAGACAAATTAGTTCTAATGGAGCTATGTAGGTAAATAACTATTGTACATAATAAATAGATGGAACTCAAGATACCTAGCTTCAGATTCCCAATTGAAATTGGTAGGTTTTCAGTGTTAACCATTGGAAAAGCTAGAGTTATGGAAACTAAAATGTAACTCGTAACCATGAAACATTCAAAATAAGATCAAATTTTGATTATAGGGTTGTAAAGGATATAATTAAGTGGAAAACCTAGTTTCATGAGCCTATGATTGAAGATGTTTGGGTAGATCTGAGGACTACACAAGATGTCAAGAAAATGGACTACAGTAGATTGTCTCTTGAGTAGATAGAATGTTTGGGACTTGCTAATATCCTTAAGAATCTAGTGGATGATGGAGATTTGATCAATAATAAATACCATATTGAATAGGTTGCCAATGCCCCTCTTCCCCCAATCTAATGGTCATAAAAAAAGTTGACTTCCTTAACGAAAAGATTTCAACCAATATTGGCAAACACTAATGATTGGTTAGTGAATAAGGGAATCACTTTGAAAGAGTTCATCATAAGAACAGAAGCTAAATTTCAAGAGGAAATAATAAGAATATTAGAAAATAAGATGAAGAATAAAAGTGATGTTCCTTCTTTTTCTAGGTCACGTACGCCTAAGATCATATTTGTGATGAAGAAGCTAAAAGTTATGGAAAAAGAGCTAGAAACAATAGATATGGATTTTTAGAAGCAAATCACTAAAAAACTAGCAAGGGAATAGATGGAGACTAAGGATAGGCCCACAGATCAATGAGATAAGGAAACTTTGCCTCCTCAAGAGACTGTGCAGCAAGAAATAGGAATTTCTTCTTCCTTGCCCTGTGCACCTATTGTAATTGCTTCACCTATTTCTCCAATTAGTGTTCCCTCTTCTAGATCACCCTCTCCTTCTGAAGTAATTTTTGAAAACCCTCAAGGTTCCTTTGGAGATATTCTTCATTCTTCAAGATTAATTCCTAGTTTATCATCTCCATCTTTTGATATTGAGGATAGTTCTACTCTTGATCACTCAACAGAAGGTGTCATTTTTACTAATACTCCACCTATTGTTTCCACTACTAGTGCAAGTGCAACACTAGTAATGCCAACAATGGATATTGATACTAATGTAAGTACTTTTGTGATCCCACATTGGCTGTCAACTTATAAGCCTAAAAGGAAAAAATAAGCCATCTCTCCAGATGACTTTAATTTCAATAAAATGGTATCATTAAAAGTCAAGGCTCCAAAGAAGCCAAAGATTCTTTCAAAGATGATTGGGGATAAGGGACACAAATTTCTAGAAGTTTCAAGACCTCCATAGGATGTAACTATTGAAAATTTTGATTTAAGTGATTACTCTATTTTTAGAGTTGAGTTAGATAAGGTAACTCGTGAAAGTGCTAAGAGTGATATGTAGTCAGCTATGGACATCTTGATTCAAAAGTTTGTCAGAGAGAAAAAGATGAAGGATCATTATAAAGCAATGGTGGAATAGTTGACTGCAGTGGTAAGAAGGATCACTTTCACTCCAAAAATAGTAACTCCATAAGCCATTTCTATAGAAGAACCCATGATTCATAAAGAGAAAAATACATATCTCAAGGGAAAATTACTTGGAGATTACTTGGACAAGATGCATACACAAGGAATTTCCTTGCTCACAAAGTTATCTGAGAAGACAAATAAAATGAGAAAAATAAGAGTAGAACTAGATGATCTTATTAATATTAATTCTCAGGATATTGAAAGCCTAAGAAAGTATCTTGATAAATGGAATGAAATGAAGAAGTTAAAAATGAGCACTCTTATATCAATTGGAATCATTGTTGATAGAGACTCTTACATTGAAACTAAAGAACAATTGATATATAGGAGTCGAGTGCTTAAAGAATTGATAAGTGACCTTGAATCATCAAAGAACCTCAGTGAACAAAGTGACATTAGTTTTTTGCATAAATTGGAGGAGCTACCTTGTAAGCTTACATTACAAGACAACCAATTCCTTTTAGTAGAAGAAATGATTCAAGAATTTGAAGGTATGTTTTGAAAGGAATTTGAAGATAAGGCATTCTCAGTAGTCTCTGTTGACAATATTTTGGATAATTAGTTAACTCTAGATAATTTGAAAACTAGGTTAACTAGTCATGTAAAATTAGTCACAGTAGTGAGAGATGCCATAGTTAGGGCTAAGGTGATTTTCAAGAATACTATTACTCCAGACAGTATCTAGATACAAGTAGCTATCATTGTATATGATGCTCATATGAATAAAGATGGGGATACAAATTGAAACTATCCTTGGTTTAATTTCCATTTTTCAAATACACTTTTGTAACTACTTTGGACATTTTCACATTTACTTTTGTCATGTGTAATTACATGTAAAAATATGGAAAGTCCAAAGTCAACAAGGACTCCTATCTTTGAATAGGTCAAAGTAATTATGGTTTTTCTATTTTCCTCATGGCCTCTCCCTATAAATAAGGAGAGCCTCTTTTATAATGAGGATAGATATATTTTAGTGATTGGAAGAAAAAACTCTACTCAATTGAAATGCCTTTTGAGACTTTGAGCTTAGATTGTAAATCATATTTTTATTAAGTAAATGAGAAAGCAAGTGACTTTTCAAACATTGTATTGAAATAGCATGTGTTGTTTAGGAAATAGTTTTTATATCCTTTTCCTAATACAATCTTATCTATTTGATTAAATAAGTAGAGTGAGTAGAAATAATCTTGAAGATGTCCTGGAGTTGATTATGGAGACTTTATGCTCTTATAATTGTCTTTAGTTTGTGTTTTATTGTTTTAAAAATAGAAGATATTGGAAAGGATTTGAACTACTTTTATCCTTTGTGATCATATACTTTGTTGTAGTTTTCGGTGGAGACTTTGGGCTGCACTTCATTCTAATATTATATAATTTATAAATCAGTAAAAGAAGTAGTGATAGGCTTTGTACTCTTGTGCATTTCTTGTAGTTTTAGTTAATATCAAGGAAGTTTTCCTTTAATTTGTAAAAAGGATTTCTGAAAAAAGAGAAATGGATGATATGATCTCACCCCTGAGTTAATATTTAGTACAAGTTAAGTTTGTAATAGTTTATAGGGAACCTCACCTTGCTGAGAGGAGAGATTGATCTCATTATGCTATGGATGATATACCCATTTTTCCTTCTATTAGTTGACAATAAAACATTCACCCAACATATTCCCTCTATAAAATAGATTTCAATTATTACATCATGAAGAAGAGCTCTAACCATTTCCTAATGCCCTAGATGTTCAATTCTATGAGGACTAATTAAGTATCCTTGAAGATCCAACCCTCATTATCTTATATCAAATAGAGCTCAATCTCTTCCTTTGATTATTTCTTTCTAGCTACCATGGTCTCTGTCTTTGCTATTTATTCATACCAGATTGTAGATGATCTTTGTAAAATCTTGCTTGTGCTCAAAAACATAATTAAGTTCTACTTTGATCAAATTCTAACAAATTGAGTCTGTTCGAGTCACTTTTATGCAAGGTTTAGGGTTTTGGAGCTTTAATGGTGGAATATATCTAGGCTTCAACTTATACATGCCTTGGATTTCATTTGGAACTTTACTTTTATAACTTTGTGTTTTTGAGCCACAAAATCTAAAATTTTATCCCTTTTTGTTTTTGTGGTGCCTCTATGGCATTCATTTGCATTTTTCATAAATGACATCTTAACACTACCTATTGGCCTTTAAAAAATGCATATTTTAATTCACACCATTGGATTAAGTACCATAATAAAGAAATAGCCATTGATTATAATCTAGACCTCGGCCTTTTAATTGGTTCCTTAGTCTCAAGCTTTGTAATCATAACAATTAGCATGTTCACATATATATTATGTGATTTATATCTTTGATCAATCACACATTGAATGAGTATTGGACACATGGATATTTCACAAGACTTTGAAAATTCATTGGTGCTTTCACATCATTAGATCAAATCTAGTGATGGGGTGTGAACCATTGATTTACAAAAATGCCTAAACGTTAAGTCAGTACATCATTAAAATCATGATTTAGGCTTAATTTCCTTATGATAAGTTATGTTTCATGTTTATTAAGCACAAAATAAACCTTATGATAATGAATTTAAGCCTAATTTTCCTAATTTATAATAAATTAGTGAGGGTCTAAATAGTCTAGGCCTCCACATGTGAAAACCTTTGGTTAGCTTATACTCCATGTGACAAGGACCGCCCTTTTAAAATAACACTTGGCATAAGCTCATAGTTTAAGGTTCAATATTTTTTAAAAAAAAAACCATGAGGACCCTTCCATATAAATTTAGATTAAATATTTAGATCATAAGACCATTTCCATATTTTTTAGTTCAAAGACTCCCATTTTTTTAGCATTTCCTTTATATTATAAAGTCATTTCCAAGTTATTTAAATAAGATTTTGGAATGCCATTTGACCCTGAGTAAGATATTTCATCATATTAAAATTTATGGTCTGATGGATTTGAAATACACACTCATAGGCATCAATTAACAGTCACGTAGACATCACATTTAAGCCAATGAAACTTTTATTTTAATGGGATTAAAGTTGACAATCATGTGGGCATCAAATTTGTCTTTTTAGATGTTTGAATGAAGGTCATGTGAACATCCATTTTAATTTCATTAAAATCTTCAAGAACAAATGTGAGGATGTCACTTTGCATTTCCATGGGGCTTCCTAGATCTCAGTGTTAATTTTCTCTATTGGATCAAATGCCATGATAAAGCATCAACTATAAGATATTCATCTAGGAGATTACTTTTGATTAGCTATCATGTTAGGTGGGCCCTTTTTTATTTTTAATCCTCAAATTTAATGGCACCACATGTCCATCTTTTGGGATTCATATATCCTTTTGACTTTTCAATTATGCTTCTCTTCATTTGATCAAGTCTTAGCGAGTAAGCACAAACCATCAAATCATTGAAGATGTATGTTATTTAAGTTTAAGTTCAGGTTATCCTCACTCTTTTTGATCAAATAATATGATAAAGAGATATCCATAGGATCCTAAAACATGTTAATTAGTTAGTTAGGATCATGGAGACATAAAATACTTAAGCTTAAGGTATTAATACTAAGTCATGATTGTATTAACAAATACATCAGGGCCTTAGTATTAAAACCTTAGACTAAGTTGGGAAATATTAAAAGGACCCTACAAAATGACATTATTTAGGTCATAACTAACTTTATAAAAGGGGGTATATAATAAAGGGGACCGAGTTTTTATTTAAGTTGTGTTAAAAACATGACTAAGCCTAGAATATGTGTTATATACTCAAGTCCATAAATAAATTTTAAGATGGTTCCCACCAATTTGGTTCCTACCTTTATTCAAATTTGAATTGAGGGTTTGCTTAGTTTTTTGAATACATGATTCTTGAGAACAGACACCATATAACCTACAACTAAAATCCAAGTGAATCTCATTAGCATTGTTAGTTTAGATTAAAGCAAAATAGAACCACATAATTCTAACTTTTAATAAAGTTGATGAAATTCAAATTCTATAAAAGTCCTTAACATGAAAAAATTCCATGTTTTATTCTTAGGGTTTTTCAAGGGTCCCAATTCGAAAAATGGGGGTATGTTAGTCCTAATAGATCCCATATTTAGTAGTAATTTTAAGACTAAACTATTTGCACATTTGGACACCCAGTTGGCTCATAGCTCATCCTATGATTCTCAATATGATGGATAGATAAGGGTATTCAACATATGTCTATAAGGGTATATCCATTTTTTCCCAATAAATAAGATAAATGGGTTCATTGCTTGCCACTTCTTGAATGGTGCTATAATATTTTTATTCATAGTTCATCCAAAATGACTCTCTTTTTGACCTTGTATGGATATCACCCCCATCCATCACTTCAATATTGAAGGTCCATTCCAAATTTTGAGTTATTGATGAACACATTCACCTTCACTAGGATGTAATCACTAGTTTATGAGAAAATTTATCCATGACACAAAACTAAATAAAGTAGGAAGTAAATCATCACCATAATGAGTTGATTTTGAACATAGGTGATTGGGTATTTGTAAAATTATAGCCATATAAGTAGATGTATTTGAATAAAATAAAGGATTACAAGTTATCTAATAATTATTATGGACCTTATCATATGTTGTATAAAATTGATAGTGTGTCCTACAAGTTAGAAGGTCCCTAGTCCACTCGAATACATTTAGTTTTACATGTATATTACATGAATAAGGTAATTAAACATAGAGTTAGGGTGACAAAGGTAGGCTTATTCTATCTCCTAAAGATGTCCTTAAAATTTGTACTAACAAAATACAAATCAGAATGATTAAGGAGTATTTGATCAAATGGAAAAATTTGCATTGTGAATATGCAACATTTGAGGATGAAGCATCCTTGTAATAACATCTAGGGTTGATTCAACATTTAGGTCAATGTTGTTCTGAAGTGGAGGGGCATGCTATAACTTTAACCTATGGCATGTCTAGGGATATGTGTGGCACACTTGTGGCTTACATACCTATTATATTATCTTCTAAAATTTCTCTATGTTCTTAGTAAGGTCATTCTATGGAATAACCATGGCTAATTACAATACATATATGAGGTAGTGGCTAGTATTTGATAATATTATTTTAAATTATGATGTTATTTAATTTTTTTATAGGTTTCTCCCTCGAAGTGTCTTAGTTATATTTATCAAGCATTATTCTCTTTTGTCAGTTATTATTGTGGATATATATATTATACTCTTATTTATTTGATATAATATTTGATTTGGTAGACATATAAGTAATTTCATTACATAATAAAGACATTATCTCATGTGTAAACTATTGACTTTCTAAGTCACCCCTAGTTTGTGCAAATATCTTAAGGATCATAGAAAAGTTTTTGGCACCTATGAAGTGTAAGGTTCTTTAAATCAATAGCTCCAATCTATGCTTACACCTAAAGTAGTTAGTGTAGATCTATGAATAAACTAAGTGTTGATTCACACCCACTATATATTCTTGATATGTACCCCATATAGGAATCCTCTATTGCATAAGCTAAAATAGCATACAATTTTAATGATGGAGAGCCCCAATATTTAAACAACATAGGCAAAGGTTCATTGGAAGTAGTTCCAAATTGTAATAAGTGCACACAAGATATTCCATCTTCTTGTGCACTCCTATTCAAAAGAGTCCCTACATCTTCATGATGAAGTCTCACACCAAATTATTTAATTTACCTTATGTGATCTCATACATTATAGAGTAAAATCTATGTTATTAACATAATACTTCATAGACTGATGTGGATCCTAGGTTTAAATCAATGACCTATCATTTCAAGGGAAGCCCATATAGTGATTGACAGGTGGTAGCAAGGTATAAAAAGGTAGTTGTAAAAGAATTTGAATAGTGTTTAAGGTCTTTTTAGAATAAGTAAATGTAGAAGCAATGTTCATACATCAGAATATGATTACATGCAACCCATTTGACTTTTCCAATAATCTTCCACTCTAAGACACAAATGTGGATCTAGAAAGAATCCTGCCACCAACTCCCATATCTGAATCACTAGGCATAATTTAAGAAGCATGGACACAACACCATAATGGAAGTAAAAAATATATCTATCACCCCAAGTGGTGCATTATTTTTTAAAAAGGATTGGTCCATTAAAAAGGCCTAGTTATTCATTATAAAAGGGTTAACATTGCATGTTAATGAGAATTAAGTTCACCTCTCTCTATACTTATCACACCCTATGTGCTATTTGTGTTTGTTGATCTTCTTTTGTAGGTAACATTCAACCCTCTCAATGATGTCCATTCCCAACATCTATGTTTAGAAATCATAACTCACATGTAAACCATATCCTATTCACATCCAACTCTATGTATAAATTATCTATGGATAATTTTTTGTCCCTATCAGTGTTTCGCTATGTTCCCATGATTTTATGTGAAATACTTGTGCATTTATAGTATCCTTGGTGGATTATGTGTGATAATGTCTTATTTTCAAATATTTATAATGTATCCATGGTAGTATGAGTGCTTTCTCTATTCTCTATGTATTACCTTTTTATTTTTTAGTGTTTTATTACCTTATCCCTCCCTTTTTACTAAAGAATCTTAGGTTTACGTTAGTGGTAGATTTACCTTTCTACTTTTTAGGTTTGCATACTAGTCTTAAACTAGGTGCCCTTAGAATATAAAGAATCTAGACTATTTAAAAGGCTCATCCCAAGGAGCATAAGGTTCCCACACCTTAGGGATGATTCCATAATTTTTACAAGATAATTGATTATCTATGTGTGTAGGTGAGCGATAATACTTCCACACATAATGTTGAACACTTTATACCCTGTGCAAGGCATTCATGATTTATGCCTAAACTGTAAAATCTCCTATATAGGAAAACATCCATGGGTGTACATTTTTAATGACTATCATTTATACCATGTCCACTAGGACTAGTTTGAAGAAAGAGATAAGGAATCAATATTACCCTTATCTAACAAGTTTTTAAGACACTCAATGAGAGTAGGTGGTGACTCCAAGAGTTTTTGGTTCATAAGGAACAACCCCTATCTATATGCTAATAAGAATAAGATCATCTAAAAAGGGTATTGATTTCCATTTCATTGAGATTGTAGTTCCTTTAATAAGGAGAATATTGAGAACATATTCATCCCCTATCACAATGAAGAGTGGTTCAAGGTAGTCATCCCTTAGATATTAATCCACACCTCCATTTGAAATATTCTCTACACCCAGAGGAAGATTATCTCCTATTCCATTCATGTTTGTGTAGATAAATCAATTATTTGTACATTTTAATAGAGGTAGTGTGTTAATTCTTGCTTAATATGACCACATTTTAGTCACAGCCCTCAAGAGTTTATCCTACTTCACTTACAAGAATTTGACTTCCCCTATGGAGTATATCTAGGATGTCAAAAATATTTTATTAATGCACCATGTCACTAAAGATAATTTCATAGTCAAGATACTTGCCTCTTCCTTCAAATTAAAATAACTTCAATAGTACTAAATCTTGAGACTAAATTCCATTCACAACTAAGATGAAATCAAGGAGGAATTATGCAAGAAATTTGAAAACTAGAGTGAACACTTATCCTTGATAGAGTAGCTCATAACATTAAAGTGATCCCTATAATAAATGATGGTTAATCTCAACTTAATATTCAAGAGAGTCTAGGATAGGATCCCACCCCATGTAATTTATCTCCCAACACTATAGTTTTATATTTTCTAAAATCTTTTAATAGTGATATAGCTATTATGTTACAATATATGGGGGCACAATATTACCTAATGCTAATGAAGTTATCTATTGTTTCTCATAATGAATTACATGAGGTTAAAACACTAACCTAAATATTTGGGAAGGATACTAACCCTTAAAAGCCAACAAACATATTACCCTAGGCCTTATCAAACCTTTACCTAGCAATACTAGTCAAGTAGACCTCCTTACCAAGGTAAAGTCCAAGCACAAAATCATCTCATATATAATATAATGTCTTATGCACATAAATTTTATGCTTATAATGACTTTATATCCCTTTTAATTATATAAAACAATCTTTCACAAGATATTAAATGTTGTTCTACATGAGACCAACTACATAATCAAGCTTCATGCACAAATAGAGTCATAAACCAAGTGCTCATAGTTCATTTTTTTCACAACCTTAAGATTAAATGAATACCATGGATAATAAGGTAGATATTTAAGTACCATTACAATAAAAATATGGGTTTATTCTCATCTATTGGTAGGAGGACAACTTCAATTACATAAATCAGAATGGTGCATCAAGTGGAGGAAGCACCCCAATTAATTTCAATACAAGATATAAAAGGATAGAGATAGAAGAGGCAATACCAAATTTAGTGTCATTAAATTCAATACCCTAGATAACTTGAATAGGTACAAAATACAAGGTGACTACATAACCTTTAATGTACACAAAAAAGGCTACATAAAGAGAAGAGTCACCTCAAACCAATGTGTATATATGGGAAGAGACTAATATTCAAAATGCACAATCAAATGGATCTTAGATTCCATTAAACATAGTAAAGAAAATGAAGAAGATGAGACTCAACATAACCATGTGGTATACTCTTGCTATTTTAGATCAAAAGAATTTGCTATAAGATGATTTGAAAATATTTTAGGAGTGTAAGACATCCCAATTTATGCCTTCCATCTCTACAAGTCTATGACAACCCAAAGTGGAAAAAAATTAAGTGCATAGTAGTACCAAGACACCCCCATTATATATTTCCTTGATCATTAGCCAACATCTATTACACAATTGCATGATTGACTTAGGTGAAATAAGCTCAATGATGATGAATAAGATTGCATATACACTTGAAATTACATATTCTCTAATTTCAAAATGAGTAGTCCAGTTGGATGGGATGATATTCAAAACTATGGGAATTATCAAAGGTTTAAATCCTATACTACATTCATGCCTAAGCCTCTTTATTATTTAGGATATTGTAGTCATCAACTTACCTCCTTACTTCACCATCTACCTCTCCCAAGACTTCATGGAAAATATGGGTTGGTATTTATCTTCATATTGGTCACATATGTTACTCACAGGGTTGTTTTAGTGGTGAATCTTCATTAATATATGAATATTCCATTTTTTGAAGTCATCATTTAGTAATTTTTATGGAGTGGCCAATATGGTGGGACCACCCAAATTTTTGAGTTCAAAGTTAACGTTGAGGATAGGTTCACCTACATTTGAATATGAAGTTCCTCATATAAATGTAATTTGTTTATACCTCAAAATCCAATTCAAATTAATTAACCACATACCATCAAGAAACTTTAGGAATTTATTTGGTGGTTTGTATTTTAGGTTTCAGAAGGGATTCAAGAATCAATAGTTCTTAACAAGGTATGCAGTGATTTTTTTATAATATAATTTTTTAGTATTTTTTAACTATAATTCCATTTACTTCTCTTTAAGTTCCATCATGTAAATTAAACATAAGGGAATCCAATGGTATCCTATAGGCATCTGATGACATCCTTCACGTACAAGCATTTGACTATAGACTATGAACATCCAATGACCATATGTAGGTGGATGATAGTAGGCTATGAGTAGACAAAGGTAGGATGCCTATGGGTGGATGATGGTAGGTTGTTAGCATATACATGTATACTATTAGAGCCCAATCATAGACTATCTATGCATTCCCATAGATTTTTTATACCCGCCCATAGATTGTTGGCATCCACCCATAGTTTGTGGGCAAGCACTGACAACCTATGGGTGGGCATCAATAGTATATGGGTGTGAATCAATTATCTATAGTCATATTTTCATAAGTTTTAGTCAAGAACCCATAATATACCATTGTCCACATGTATGGTGTTATCAAACACCAATATATTTTAGTTAGGTACCAATAGGTTGCCATTTGGTGCCCACACTCATAGGATATCATTAGATGCCATCAAATGCCTTCATGTCATTATTTTTTGGGCACTCATCTACATTTTCACAAGATTCATATAACCCTAGTAGGCCTTATGTGATTCACCAAATGGCATCACATGATTTTCCTATGTAATGATATGCCTTCCAAACTGATTCACCACCATTACAAATTTGATTCACCTTTCGACTTCCATGTGTTTTTTTATATGGTCCACTAAAATGAACATTGGTTACTGAAAATTAGATAAGGGGATAAAGTGACCATTAGGGATAAACCTATCTCTAAAATCCATGTTGAACCATACTCTTCTAGCTTAGATTATACTAAAAAATGTTTGATGAGGAGGAGAGTTCATTTCTTTATAAGGCCCTAGCACTGCTTAAAGAGACCCTAGATGATTTCTTAGATGAATTATCATGTGAATATTTTGAGTACAATCCATATGATAACTCAGAGGAAATAGGGTTAGGTATGTATTGCATATTGGAAGAGGATTATGTACTACCCAAGCTCGTATAGGCATAGGAAAACCCTGACGGTACATGTAAACTATACTTCAATGGTTCCAAAAGTAAAAATGGTACTAGAGTTGGGGTGATGTTGGTCTATCCTCAAAAGGATAATTATTTTCATACCTTCATATTATATCTTGTATTCACAAAAAAAATTATAAAATATGAGGCACTGATCTAAGGCCTCTAGCTTGTGAAAGTTAAATGAATCAAGACACTATAAGCATTGGGTGATAGTGAACTACTTGTTAACCAAGTTAGAGCACAAAGAATGACCAAGAATGGATTGATGAAGTATTACAAGAATAGAGTATGGGATATGATTAAAGTATTTAATTCATTCAATATTATTTCCTTACCAAAATAATAGAATATTAGTGAAAATAGACTTGAAACCATAGGTGTGTAGTATGACATCCCATACGATATAAAGAAGGGGTTTGAGTATCATTTCAAGCTTGTCAGATTGGTAGTCCCTAACAAGCAAAGTAATTGGTAGGTGTTTGAGATAAATGAATAGATTATCAACTTCTTATAGGATAAGGTAGAGATTTGTCCCAATAACCAAGTGTATCTGTAATCCCAATATGAAGATCAAGTCATCCAATTAAAGGGAAATAAGCTACAAAAATGGTTAGTCACCATAGAAATCATATTTAATTATGACGACCAAATCAAAAGAGAAAATTAAAGCATGACAATAAAAGAGGGAGTCTCTCTATAAATAATTATTTCCAAAATAAATTTCTTAAAGGATAGTAAGGTATGTTCCCTACCAAATATTAAAATCTTTATTAAACTCAGTATGAGATACTATGATATCTTTATATGGATGTATATGGACCTTATAGTCTTTGATGGAGGCTTAGTAAAAAATAAAATTAATCTCAATCTTGATGTGTATATAGTCTACCAAATATAGAGTCCTATTAATCCAAAGCTTTAACCATTGATGAGAAACAAGATCTCAAAGCTTATTTGAGCCAGTATAATACTTATAATTAAATACTCTTCATGGGTTGACAACCTATTCCTAGTTAAAAAGAAGAATGGTGAAATTTATGTATGTGTGGAATTTAGAGACTTAAAGAATTCTTCCCTAAAAGGCCATTATCCCCTCCCACCAATTAAGTAGATCTTAAAAAAAATCATAGGTGAATAAAGACTCTGATTGATAGATAGTTACTCAGGATATAACCATATTCTAGTGAATGAGTGTGATCATTATAAAACAACATTAACCACTAAGTGGGGGACCTTCACATACCAATGGATGCCATTTGGTTTGATAAATGTAGGATTGAAAATATAAAGAGCCATGGATATGTCATTTATGGAGCTCATCAATAAGGTCATCTTAGTTTACCTCAATGAAATAATTATTTTATCTAAGTGCACAAATGATCATTTAGGCCATTTGAATTAATTATTTGAAAGGTGTTGAGAGTTATAAATATCTCTAAACCCCATCAAGTGTATTTTCATAGTTCCTAAAGACACTCTATTAGGGCACATTATTTCCAACAAAGGTCTCATAGTTTATCCAGATTAATTCAAGGATATTTCATCTCTACCTATTCCAAGTCAAAAATAGAGTCTCTAAACATTCTTAGGAATAATTTGCTTTATCAAGATATTCATGCTTAATTTCACCATCTTAACCAAGCCCCTCACTACGATGCTCAGGAAGAATGTTATGTTCAACTAGACTCATGAAGGTAGGAATAGTTTTTTATATATTAAGTGTGCCATTGTGTAAGCTCCCACCTTGATCAATCCATATTATAGTCATGATTTTATCCTTTATTCATTTACTTTGATTAATTACATATTATCTATCCTTAAATAGTAAAATAATGATCAGTTGGAGTAGCCAATTGCCTTCTTCAGCTAGGCACTAAAATATTATGAGCTACACTATAACTTCATGAAGAAACATATCTTTGTAGTTGTGAGAGTACTCAATAATTTAATCATGGTTATGCACATAGGCATCAAATAGTTTCTACTTAGCAAGGAAATCAATGAAAAAATGGATGGTTAGATCACAAAGGTGATGTAGTATGACGTAGACATCCAGATCACCAAACTAGTAAGAAGAATAGGACTCTAAAAATAATTAGGTGAGGTGGTGAAGTATGAATATATAATAGTCCTAGTGTTTCAAAAAAAATAATAAATAGGATAAGAAGATGCAAATGACTAGACCTTGAATATTATGACCTTCCTTCAAACTGGTTAATACCCCTTTAGCTTGAATATATCGAAGTGATAGCATTTTAGATTGTAGTCCTTTTTTAATATGCTATTAAGAGGTGTAATTTTTCATAATGACCTCAATCGAGTCCTCTTAAGGTGCATATAATTAGACCATATGAGTATAATTCTATAAAAATTCCATGACGGCCCTGTAGGGGGGCATTATTAACCCAAGATGATTGCTATAAAAATCATGTGAGCTAGCTATTATTAGACAAAAAAATTCAAATATGTGCATGCATATGTGTGAAGTTTCAAGAGATTTGACTTATTCATAGGAAAATGAAGGATGTTAGCCTTACCATTGCACCCAATTTGATCTAATCAACTCTTTATAAAGTGAGACCTAGATTTCATAGGTATGATTAACCCACCATCAAGCGATGGACATAAATGTATCCTCATATCCACAAACTATTTCATGAGATGGATGGAAGAAATAAAACCCAAGAAAGATAATGATACATCCATATTTATATTATATGAGGGAATTTTAATGATGTTTGGTGTCTAAACCACCATTATCTCCAATAATGCATTAGTTTTCCTCAAAACTAGGATCAGTGAATGGGCCATCAAGTATAACATCTATCAAAGTGCCTCATCAAATTATTAACCCTAAGGTAATGATCTAGATAAGTTCATGATTAAGAATTTGATTTGTATCATAAAGAGGACCATGGAAGATAACAAATGAGATTGGCATACTAGGCTCTTAACTTCCCTTTAGGTTGATTGAATCACACTAGAAAGGGTGTTGAGAAATTCATTCTTCATGTTAATCTATAAAAGGGAGGCTATATTTCCCACATATATTAAGTTTCCTTCATTAGAACTCATTCATAATTTTTAGTTACTCAAAATATATCCATTCATAGTAATATTATCAAAGATAATGGAGTTCAAAGAGACTAGAGCATAAGCTACACACACTATGAAACTCCAATAGGTGTAAACAAAGAGGACTTTTGACAAAAAGGCCAGTGATAGAAGTTTCCAATAAGGAGATATAGTGCTCAAATAGGATACAAATAGATAAAAGGATATAATTCATACTAAATTTGATGTGAAATGGAGTGGTACATATACCATAACCAACTGCAAGCAAGCCAATGCCTTCTAGCTTACTAAACTAAATGGAGAAGAACTACTTATCCAAGTCAATGGGATCCATCTAAACCACTATCTCCAATAACTCTTGTATAATTTTTAAATAATTATATTAAATTTTTTTCATTTGCATAAGTTCCTTATTAACCTTATTTTATGATAGTTTCATTTCCTCTAAGTGCTTGTGCATAATGTCTATTTCCTATAAGTTATTTTGGCATAGTTATTTGATTTTACTAGGAGGGTCTCAATTCATTCCAAATATAGGTATACATAGTGAGTGCATTCATATCCAAAAGGACCAAATGTTTGAAATACATTGTGCCTAATGAATTACTTCAAATGATACTTGATTCCCATTTAGCAGGCAAATAGATCATAGAGGTCAGCAAAAGTGTTGATGTTTTAAATCACCCCCAACTTCCAAAAAGTTTTCAAGGATCATACATAATATTTTTTTAACTATAAAGTGTTATCTTATTTAAATAAATCCATGTGTAGACACCTCCTATCCATGCCTATGCCTAAAGTAGTTAGCATAGATTTATACATCAACTAAGTGTTGATTCATGACCACTAGACATTATTGACATGTGCCCCATGTAGGAATCCTCCATCACATAACCCAAAATAGCACATAGGTTCAAGGATGTATATCCCTAGTCTTCAAACAGTATAAGCAGAGGTGCATAGGTATTAGTTCCAAATTCTAATAAGTGTGCCCAATATCTTCCATATTCATGTGCATTCATATTTAAAAGTGTCTTTCTATCCTTTAATGAAATCTTGCACCAAATCTTATAACTACTTTTTTGTGATCTCATATATTTCATATTGTGACCTATGTTATGCACATACTAATTTTTAGACTAATGTGAATCCTAGGTGTAAAGCAATGACCTATTAGTTCAAGGGAATTTGTATAGTGATTGACAAGTGGTAGAAAGGTATAAAGATGTAGTAGGAAAAGTAGTTGATAAATGTTTGAGGTCATATCAAAATAAGTAAATTCATAAGTGGTGGTTAGACATTGAAATATGAGTATATTTTATCCCTCTAAATTTTCCATGAATCTTTAAATCTTAGACACACACATGGATCTAGAAAGAATCCTATCACCAACTCCTAGATTTGAATCACTAACAAGAATTCAAGAAACATAGACACAGGGCCATAATGGAATAAAAAATTGTATCCACTACCCCAAATGGCACATTAATATTTAAAATGATTGATCTATTAAAAATTACATGTTCTTCATTGTAAAAGGGTTGAAATTTGTAGGAAACCTCAAGCTACCA
>JARHVA010001361.1:1257500-1335000 GCA_037957365.1 Torreya grandis
AACCATTCATGTATGGAACATGTAAAAAACCTATGTATTTTACCCTTACGATTCATCCTTATTTCTTAGTGTTTTAAATATATACCTTAGTGTTTTAATTCTAGGTCTGATTTAGGATTTCTCGATGTCATGTGAATCCAAATTTTCATCTTTTCCCATAGGGTTTCATTTTTATTATTATATATTAGGGATTATTATATTAGGGTTTTTAATTTTGTGTCTCATATCTAATTTAAAATTATAATATTTTGCAAAAATATCAGAGATTTTTTTAGGTCATATTCATTTTACCAATAACCTAATTTTACTTGCTAAAATTCACTACAAATTTTTTAGATGTAGGTTTTACTATTGTATTAAAATTTTATTATAATGTGAAAGACATTATTTAACCCTAAATTGAGATGAGTAAATATTGTATATGGATAAGAATATATAAATTAATAAGCATAAGGGTGATAAATAGATCTATAGTAGTCCAATTAATTTGCAAACTCAAATAAAAATATTCAAAATTTAAATGCTGAGATATGATAAAAATAGAACTTAAATATATTGATTGATATTGAAATAAATTATAAACAAGATTTCTTATTTGTTTTAATGTATACATGAAAATTTTATCTGAAACAAACTAAATGTAGACTAGATCTAGATTTTGGATCAATCATCAAATTTTAGAAACTTGTATTGTGTGGCCTTAGATGCTTGTGATAGACCTGATAGACTTAGGGAGTAGTGTTGACAATGGTGTCTAATTTGAATGTAGGTGTCCATAATGGATATTTATTAGATATATATGTGACCACATAGATTTTAATAGGTTTTATATCACCTTTTCTATGGTGGGTTTAGATCTCACACATAGGCTATTTCTCTTTATCAATTGATCAAAGCCTAACTTCCTCACCCTTAGAGTGACAATGGGAAAAATGGGTTAATTGTAACATAGTGTCAAGCTTGCCTAAGGAACCCTCTATTAATGGTCATTGCCTAGATATCTAATACTTTTAATAGGGATCCATACTTATGTAGTCATCCCTAATGTGTTGGCCTATGTGTGAATAAGGATGTAATGTGTGATAAGAAAGTACATAGAGTGACATAACTTGTAACTTGTAAAATATGGGTCATGGAATGCTCCTTCAGTAATTTATACGTATAGATGGGTTATCCTTATTATTGATATTAAAATAATAAATATTTTAGAATATTTTATCAATTGCATTTTTTATTAGATGCCTTTGGTAAGTTACCTTGTGAGTTTCTAGGTCTATGCTAAGTGAGGAATGAATGAGGATTGATATTCTATATGTACCAATCACATTTTAAAATACGTTACATTAAATCACTTTGGTTGATTTTAAAGATATGTTTTATTTTAAAAGTTTATGACTTTAGAGAAATAGACACTTGGTTTGGCGTATGTCACTAGTGTTGACGTAGGTATTTAGCTAGGACATAAGTGTCTTAGAAGATTTCAAATAATTATAAGTTCAACACATCTAGAGGATGATAATATGTATGTTCATTGAATTTTGTGTAGCATATAAGTCTTAGTCATCAATATAACATATGGTCAGACTAAGAGATAATCAATAGGAAAGAGAGATAGTGGATGTGAACCTTTTGAGAACGAGAAGGTCTAATAAGTGAAGGGTACATCCACGAGAAATAATTGTCAAGTATACAAAACTAAGGTGTTATATAATTCATATTTAGTGTCTACATTACTCCTATGTCTATTTAATATACTAATGAAATTTCTAGTTTAAAGGAAAATAAATGTGTACCAGGGTGTGTATAACACACCTTGTCTTTACATGATTTTAACTCGACTACTTTGTATATTATTGACTTGTGACTAAGAGGATGTTATAGTATATAATCAGTGTATATAATATGGAATTTTAAATGATTTTAAATTCTTAAACTTAAAAATATCAATGTTAAGAGTACACATGTGCATCGATCTAACCATATTTCATTATGCCAATTTGATTTCTAGATATTATTCAATATGAAGTAATAGAGTTGAGAGTAATGAAATTTGAAAACCTATAAGTGCATATATATATATATATATATATATATATATATATAGAGCGAGAGAGAGAGAGAGAGAGAGCATGACCTCCCCCCAACCTCAAAGAAAAGGGGAATTTCCACTTGATAGTTAAGATTAGATCAACCATGAAATTAAATAACACTTACAACTTGGTTATCATGAGTGAATTCAAATCACACTATAAATATGGTGATTTTGGATGATGTAATCATTCCATGATATAAATTTGGTAAGATTAAATTATTTTGTCACCTAAACCTTTCCAAAAGTGAACCAAATATTGCATTAGATTGGCTTAATAATAGTCTATAAAAGTCCATCCCAGTATGTGGTAAAGTCCATAAAAGTATTTAAAATATAAATGATGATTTTTTTAATAATTCAAAGTGATATATTTCATGGAATATTCAACTTGTATATGTCTCAAACTGAAACCTAGGTAAAAAAATGGTACCAATGTATAAAATATTTCCACAAATGTGTATCTAAATCATAAAACTATGCAATTTGACTAATTTTAAATTTTTAAAGTGTGAAAGACACATTCCCGTGATATTTTTTGACTAAAATATAAAATTAATATTCGGTATAAGTGTGTGTTGATGTTTAAAATTATGCTTGTTCTAACACCAATAATAGGAAGTTTCAAGAGGTGGGACTTGCGACTTGAAACAACCTCTAGATTTTTAAGAAGCTGGTCTCTTCTTTATATCAAGTGTATACTACGAAAAGGGATATGAAATTTAATAGAAACACAAATGCAAGAAAGAAAATCTAACTATGGCAATGCGCCTGAATGTAATTTGACCTTAATCCTGAGCACAATGAGACTATATGTAAGATTCATTTACATTTAAGAGAAAACAAGTGCATGATCAATGTAAAAGATGTAAACAATAGAAACAGAGGCTCATAGTATAAACTACTTTTGCAATGATATAGAAAATGTCAACAAAGTCATAGGGTTCAATATTTTTATTTAAATTTTCTAGTCACATAAGAGGCATAGAAACATGCACAGTTATATAAACTTTCCAACTCATGAAAATGGAACAAAGGCAAATAAAATTCCTAATCACAACTCTAGAAAGTCTAAAACTCTTGAGAACATAGCCTAGACTACTTTTGAAATGACATAGAAAATATCAACAAAGGCACAGGATTCAATCTTCTCATTAATTCTCCAGTCACATAAGAGGCACAAAAACATGCACAGTTACATAAAACTTCTAATTTAAGAAGATAGAACAAAGGCAAATGATATTCCTAATCACAGCTCTAGAAAATCTAAACTCTTGACAATAATTCTCTCTAAAAATTCTCTCTGGTATTTGGCCCCCATCTGGTGATCTTTGCACCCTTATTTATATCCTTGGATTCACTTTGGATTGTCTACTTGTTCCCAATCTAATGGCCCAACTAAAATCTAACTGAAATGAAAGTGTCTAACAGAAGATATTTCTTAGATTTTGAAATGCTTTGTCTCTTGGCAGTTCATTGGCTAAAATAGATCATAAGACGCTCCCTTCTCTTAAATGGAAGATAACACTTAGCCAACTCCTTGAAAACCTTCTTATTGCTTAGGAGACACTAGAAAATGACACTTGGCATGTTCCGCAACACCTACTGAAGACACGTGGCACTTTCCATGTAATTTATACTCCTTTTATGTCTTTGCTTATGAGTGTTCTGCCTTTGACACCTATCACAATCCACTTCCTCAAAACTTTAACAGCTTAAAATAAAATAAGACCTATAGCCTTTCTTGCTCGAGCAACTTGAAAAGGAGCATAGGGATAGGTGGCAATCTCCACTTGCTTCAACAAAGGACACATGTCAATCTCTGCTTTACTTATCTAGGGTTATGTGGTGGTCTCTGCTTCTTTTAGCTACCTTCTTAGAAACCTACAAAAGGTGACACATGGTAGTCTCTGCTTTACTCTATTTATATTATAGAAACAATCGGGTCTCATTTCATATTTACATGGATAGCGACACCTGGCAACTTCCACTTGCTTTAGAAACAAAACTTGAGACCCACCATAGTCTTTGTTAAATTGGTAAAACAAAATGAAGATAATTCAGATCTCGACACATGGTGGCTTTTAATCTCCTCTACTGGGATACATGGCATCTTCTATCACTTTTAGAAAAGCAAAATTAAGAACTTCCATGATTGCCACTTGGCACTTTCCACCTGATCCTGATACTTAGCTTTTGAAACCTTTCACTAAAAAGAGATTTAGAATGTGGATGCTGATATGAAATGCTTGAAATGTGGATGTCGATATGAAACATGGATGCTGACACTTGTCACACTCTACTAAGTTGCTATGAGGTATGTGGTGATCTCCTCAACCTTACTAAAATTATGAAAAGTGCCTCAGATGATGACACTTGGTAGCTTATGCTTTACTTTGACACTTAGACAAAAATGAATCAAAAGGAAAATTATCACATGTGCTCTATTTCAACACTTCACCATCTTGGATCAAAGTATACAATAACCAAATTTTACAACATGCAACTAAAAAATAAAATGAAACATAGAGTAAATCTTTACTCTAAAGTTATTGGTGACCCCAAGGACTTTTGAGCCTACTCAAAAATAAACCAAAACTCCCGCTAGATCAAAATTTCAAAATTATAGCTTTAGTAATGTTGTTTGGTAGGTAGACCACTCATCATCAGATAAACCTTACTTATTCTACAATTCATTGAAGGCTAAATCAAGGTTAATAATATCCTTGTGTGAAAAATTCTACAAAATTTGAACCATAGCCTTCAATTTGAATTTGAGTTGGGAAATAGGAAATAAGACAGCTTCTACTTCAGAGACTGATGAATCATCCCTTAGATCCTAGAAAACTATCTAATCATTCTATTTGGCCAATAGCAAAGGTTTAATTTCATGTACCATCAGCATGATGTCATCAAGAAATGAAGAAGGAAGACCTAATTATACTAGATCTTCAACATGCTATTTCATTTCATTGATTCCTTCCTTCATGACATCTAAAAGCTCTCTACAACTAATGGCTATGAAATTACAACTAAGAACTTTATTTACTTGCTTAGCAGTGACCATTTTGTTCTCAATTCCTGCTACTAACAATGTTGCATCTATTTCATCATAAAGCTTTTGCAATAAAATTTTTGAGTCCATGACTCTCCTAGAGACTGTAGCCAGAGTGTTTACAACTGAGCTCTCCACCATTTTGCACAATTTATGTGCATTTAGTAGGAAGGTGAGAGAAGGCCTGAGCTAAATAATCTCTAAAGAGATTCTCTTCCACAGGGATTCATATAGCTCCTTCACTAGATTTAATATTATGACATTCATTGGCCTATTGGCCAGCTCCAATGTCAATTGTGTTGCTCTCAGTTGCTCTACTTGAAATTGGGCTTGTATAGCCACAGTATTATTTTGTTCAGCTAGTAGCCTTTTTGCAATTAGGTAACTTGCAATATGTGTTCCTCACATTTTCCTTACAATGCTACTTATTCATGCCTTAGGGTCATCACCACATCCTTTACCTATGTGAGCCCTACTTTTAAAGAATCATTTTGGGTCTAAACTGCCTGGTGAGTCTGAAGAGAAATAGTATCTTGTAACTATTTATTTAGCTTCTCTATTTCATTATCTTTTCTATTGATCTCTAAGGTCAAACTATAATAGTTTGCCTTTTCCTTGGCTAAATCAGCTTCCATATTTTGTAGCCTTCTTAATGTATTCAAGTAGTCTTCAGTAACTGTAGAAGTAGATTTCATCAACATATCAATTTTGTCTTGTGGCTTAAAGAGGGACATGTTGATGGCCACTACATTCATTGTGTAATCCTCCAACTACATCTACTTAGTTGACTTTATTACATTTGGTGACATATGAGTCACCATCAATTATTGATGGATGGGGTCAAATTATGATCGTAGATGGGGTGTAGCCAATGCTTTATTTTCCTTGATCTTCTTTTTCTCTCTTTGGGCTTCCCTTGCCTTCCTAGTAGCATCCACTTGGGTCTGGAAGGTAGAAGGAGAGGCAATGTGCCCACCCATAAAATGATGTCCTTGTGGTAAACTATATTGAATAGCCAATTGTTGGATATGGGCAATTTGAGGGGAAAGTTTCTTGGAAACAGAGAGGGGGAAGTGAGGTAACGTTAAGCTTGAGGTGGCACAAATGGGGAAAAATGAGAAATGGGAATGGTAGAAGTGGCAGGGGATGTCATCTCACTAGATGAAATCATAATGCCAACAAGAGAAGAAATAGACTGAGAAGGAGAAGGAGGAATAATACTTACCTGAGGAACAATTATAGGACTCTATAATTGGCACTATGAGATGTCCATCTCCTCTTCTGAATCAAACTGAAACTACACCCTCTTTCACTTCTTGGGTGTCTCTTCTTCTAGCTACATTTCTTTTCCTTTCAATGATGCTTATGGAGAACTGGGAATATCTATAACCGATGCTGATGGGGAATCTTATGGTGGTGAAGACACCACACTCTTTTGATTTTCCATGACACTGAGAGATTAGGGCCAAACTGATATAGCTACTAAATTTAAAGTTTACTTTGAGGCTTGTGACTCTTGGCTTGACGTATCCCTAGCTTCCTGCTCTACACCTGATGTCAGTAAATTACTTGTCTCTAGGCTAGATATAGGGGAGAGATTGAACTCATCGCATAGTTCATCCCATCTCTCATCTGTATCTATGTTCCCAAAGGAATGGGTTGTTTGACAAATTTCTTGCCTATATTTCTAATAGGCTTCTATTTTCTCAAAATCCCAATCCTTATTCTTTAATTTCCTTGTTAAGGTGTGGAGCTAAAAGCTTCACCAAATGAGCAAGTTGCAAGTTGTAAGAATTACACAACCACCGACGTCGGTCAGGAGTGACTGGCATCGGTCAGGGGTCGACTAGGAGATGCTAACATCAGTCATGGATTAGCTGACGTCGATCACAGGTAGACATGTAGGGACCAACGTCGGTCATCTGTGCATCCATAATCTATTTTCATGGATAGAACAAAATGTTTGCATTATAGGATTAAGTTTTAGTCTTAAGTCCACATCTCTATCTTAAGTAAGATTGTTTTGAGCCCTTGATTAGGAGGTGCATCTAATGGTTGTGATTGTATTCTCATGATCCCTAAAGTTATATAATAGGGATAGATCTTCATAGCTTATTGTATGCGTAGAGTAATAGTATAATAATTGTATATGTGAATCAATCCAGGTTGTTGGAGTTGATTGTAATTGAGAGAGAGAACTCTTGAGGGAAAGAGATTTGGAAAGAGATATGTACATCTGAGAGAGGTGTGGAAGAAAAGAATTTTCTTCAATTGTATTCCTTCTGTAAAGAGTTTAATACAAGTTTTCAGGGTGGTTTCTTGTATCTCTTATTGCTTACTATTTTCTAATTCTAGTTACTTATCATTCTGGTTCAATTCCATGTTTTATTGCTTTCACATATTAATCAACCTTGTTGGTTGATCCCCAACAAGTGGTATCACCCTAAAGCTCTAACACAACTTGTTAGATTTAAGAGCACATATGATTACCTTTGTATAAGCAACTTAAACATGTGGAATTATACCAAAAGTACAAGTAACTATCAATGAGAAATAACATAGAATATGAGAGGCAACACGCAATTGTATTCAACTCAATTAGAAGGAAATTACAACAAAGAGATCACACTCTTTCATCCACTTCATGGGCATACCAGTAATCTTCCCTCAAGAGTAATCTTCTCTCAATACAGGTCACAACAAACGGCTAACACAGAGCTGTTGTTCACCTCAACTAGTCAGTACAATACTCCCAGTACAACTGAGTACGAACTGGTACTCCAAGTAGATCTCACCATGATCTTGCTCCTTGATGTGTTGTTGTCACCTTGAATCTTGCTACCTCAAAGATCTCCTTTTGACCCTCACACACAAACACCCATGCAGACCAACTTGATCTTACTTATCACATGTAGATCTCCACCATGATCTTGCAACACCCTACAGATCAAACTTGATCTTACATACCTGGAAGAACCCCTGTGATTCTACCAATGGAAGAACTCTTCTAGTTCTACACTTTACAATACAACCCCATGGGTCTATTATATAGATCCCATGCATACAATAATTAGACAAGCAACTCAAGACTTGAACTAGTCTTTAACATGCAAATAACCTGTTAAACTAACTGACTATTCATCAACAACTAGTTTTGGAACCACATAGGTGACCAACGTCGGTCCTTATCTGATTGGAGGTGACCGACATCAGCTAACTCTTGTTGATGTTAGTTGCCTTTTGTCAACCCCTGCCTGACGTCAGTGATCCTATAGACATCGATGACTATGACACTCAGCACCCTCCTCCATGTTTGCATCTGGGTGAAGCTTTTAGCTACACAACCTAACAATCTCCCACTTGGAGATAAATAGCTGTACTTGTACCTATACCAGTAGATTGTCTAATCTGTATCCTAGCTTGTATTCCTCTTCAAGCTCAATCTTGAAGACCAACCACCACGCACCCTATGGTGTTATGCCTGTGTCTAAATTTCTCCATTCTCAGCTTACCGTCTTCTACCATTGCTATACTCCCACTTAATCAAAAACCCCTGAGAGTGACCTATAATCAAAAACACTAACCAGATCTAAAACACCTATTAGTCAACCTCACTCTAAGAACCTCCAACCTCACTCTGATACCAATTGACAGGACCTAGGTTTACCAAAGCTCTGACACAACTTGTCAAAATTAAGAGCACACTTGATTACCTTTGTATAAGAAACTTAAACATGCAAAATTATACCAAAAGTATAAGTAACTATCAATGAGAAATAACACAAAATGTGAGAGGCAACACATAATTATATTCAACTCAGTTAGAAGGAAATTACAACAAAGAGATCACACTCTTTCATCCACTTCTTGGGCATACTAGTAATCTTCCCTCAAGAGTAATCTTCTCTCAATACAGGTCACAACAAATGGCTAACACAGAGCTATTGTTCACCTCAACCAATTAGTATAATACTGCCAGTACAACCGAGTACGAATTGGTACTCCAAGTAGATGTCACCATGATCTTGCTCCTTGATGTGTTACTGTCACCTTGGATCTTGCTACCTCATAGATCTCATTTTAACCCTTGCACACACACACCCCTACAGACCAACCTGATCTTACTTATCACATGTATATCTCGACCATGATCTTGCAACACCCTGCAGATCAAACCTGATCTTACATACTTAGAAGAACCCCTATGATTCTACCAATGGAAGAACTCTTCTATTTCTACACTTTACAATATAGCCCCATGGGTCTATTATATAGATCCCATGCATACAATAATTAGACAAGTGGCTCAAGACTCGAACTAGTCTTTAACATGCACATAACCCGTTCAACTAACTGACTATTCATTAACAACTAGTTCTGGAACTACACAGGTGACCGATGTCGGTTTTTATCTAACTAGAGGTGACCGATGTCGGCCAACTCTTGCTGATGTTAGTTTCCTTCTATTGACCCCTGCCTGATGTCAGTGATCCTATTGACATCGGTGACTGTGACACTCAGCACCCTCCTCCATGTTTACATCCAGGTGAAGCTTTTAGCTCCACAACCTAACATTCCTTAAGCCAAAATTCATTCTAACATTAGGATCATAATCCCTCTGCTTAACATACAATGTTCCCTAGGGTCTATTTTTTGGAAGGGGCAAGTCTATTAACTCAACATTAAATCCAGGAACATCTTCTCTAGGATTTCTCCTAGTTTCCCAAAAAGGGTGGCCCTCATGTGCAATTCTAGTTGTGACTCTGTTAGTCCTTATCCAAGAATCTATGAAACTATTTGGGTCATAAACCCATTTGTCCTCTATTAGAATGAAACCCAAAAAGGCTAATTTTCTAAGCAGTAGAATCTCAGCATCTCTAGCTTCCAATACCATGTTGGTTGTCATCCATGGAAGGTCATACATTTTCCTCTTTCTCTTCCCAGAGCCATGTTCATTATCAATTGTGGATACCTATTTGGTGACCTCTAGGAATGCTAATCTAAGATTCAAAATCTTAGGTAGTAATATTGGTTCCCCATAAAAACCATGGACTCTTATAATTATATGGTGGGATCCAAGATATAAATCAAAAGGAATTGGGCAACTGGCTAGAAGATTTGAAACACTTGGGAATAATCTACTCATTACTGGTTCGGGGCTGAGATGACAAAAAGTAGGGTCAACAAATAATTCCTAGAATTCATATGGGTCACTTGTCTTTGACAAAATATGTGTCCATGTAGACACATGAATTGTCCTTTAGAGATCAAAATATGGGTCATACATATCAAGATACATATGTTGGGCAAAGAGGTCAGAGTTTGAAAACAACATGAGGTGAAACAAATAAGAAGATTACCTAAAAACCCCTTTCAATTTGAAATGGGCTAGTTGTTCCACCATTGAGAAAGCAATTTGTTCAAAAAAGTCAAGCCTATGCTCCTGAGTTTTATCCACAGTCTTCAGCCTGAAGAGGATAGCCATTCGTTCTGCATAAATTGCCATATCATCTTTCATGCCAAAGATGAAAGCCATCATAGACAGTGTGTCTTGGCTAGCTTGTGTGAATTGGGCTCTTATTATAGGGAGTGTGAGCACTGTAGTGTCATCATCGCCCATTTGTAATTTAGATCTCAAGAACCTTGACTGAGTATTGATGTTTGCCCATGTTCTTTGAATTTTAGCAATAGTGGGAAATGTAGTTGTACTATCATGATACAGGGCTAACATATCCCTGATAGCTTACAGTGTGATTTTCACTGTGAATGGACCTCATTAAATGGTGCATGAGGGTGCATGGAACAAGTCTACACATAATTGACCAAGTTGGGGCATGGATGCACTGGTGGGATAATGAATTATGCCAATTATGAAGCCCATATCCTCATGGCAAATGTTTAATATTGCCCTACTTTGGCCCTCTATATACACCTTCGATGTGCCCCTTCTTTAAGAGTTTTTCTACTATCTCTCTGAAGAATTGGGTCCATGATGCCATCTACATAATCTTTTATTTTCATTTGGTCACTTGCTTGACCAACTTCAAGAATTCTAGTCCGAGGATAGATCTTCAATGGTTTCAGGGGAGCTGAAGCATATGACTTACTTGCAAGAAACTTATCAAGGGATTCATACATCCCAACTCCTTGTTGTGAATATTTTACCCCTTCCATCTTCTATATCTTTTTTGTGATAACTGGTATGAGATTTTGCAAAATAGAAAAACTTTCACTGAAGCAAGTTTACTAAGCACTAAAAAATGCAAGTAGCAGGATATTTTCTCATAGATGCAGGAATGTTTGAGAACCTGTAAGCTTTAACTCTTGCTAAGAGGTATGTATTGATGTATCATGTCTCAAAATGGCATTAAACTCAGATAATCGCTAGCAAATCTTATTCAATTTTTATGGGACAGCTAGGTAGACATGCTATGCAAGTGGTAGTGTAAGGTACCTTGGGGATTTCTAAAGATTTGGGAGACATTCAATGTATTGGAGAATTTTGAAAATTTTGAAAATTCTGAGCTACCGACTACATGTTCAAAGAACACTTATTTAAAAGAAAAAGTGGGAAAACAAAAATGGGAAAACAAAGCAACAAAAAGGAGAAACTACCTAACTATAATAAATTCACCAAGTATATTTATCTCCCTCTTAGATCAAAAGAAGAATTTCAAAAGTCTCTTTCATGACAAGCCAACTTATATCGCCAGATAAGTGGTTAAATTGGATATAGCTCTAGTGACTTGCTCTCTATGTATGCCACATTGATTTGCCTACATTCATGTGAGTCTGAATCAAACATGCTTCTAACATAAATAAGCTCTTCTTGTCCTTGGAAGGTTGTAGAATACCGGTTCTTTACACTAGCATGTCTTATCAACAAATTAATGATTGTTTTCTCATCAATAGAAGCTCTTTAATATAGATCATTTATTGACTCATCTACTTCTGCCTTAAACTTAGGTTCTATTGCATGATCATCCTCTATAATAAATTCAAAATTACCAACTTCTTGAAAGGATAATTATGAAAGTTTGTAATAATTTTGCACATGTAATTGAGTTTGAATGCTATTTTGTTCATCTGCAACTGGCTCACAGCTTCCCTAAAAAATAGTATAACCTAACCTAATGATTTCAAACAAATCATTCAAATCATGATCTAGGAAATGTCCATACTCCTCCACATCATCTTGAAAAGTAAGAAGAAAATCAGAAATTATTTATTTTTCATCAAAGATTAAGGCATACACTTGTGACTTCTCACTCATAATCTAGAATTCATGTTGAGAGACCCAAGGATCAATAAAAGAAGTATCTTTTGACTTTTCTTCCTCTAGAAAATTTGGGATTTTATGATCTTTATCAAGTATAACATAAGTGCCTAGACCAATAGAATCGTAATTTCCATATGGGTCACTTTGCATCATAGCTAATAAATGATCATTTTCTTCTTCTTGATTATGTCTAGTCCATTCACCTAGCTCCTCAACAAAAACCCTTTCTTCTTTATTCATCATAGCATGAGCTACCTCTAACATTGCAGTTGGTTCATTGGTGATATGATCCTTATATAATGGCTCAGATAATATCTTCATCTTTGAACCATATTTGGTTCTTAAGATGAGGTGAGACCAATCAAGGGACATATATCCTCCTATCTTGGCTGTAAATTATCTTGATAAACATAAGCCAAAAATAGGAGGTATATCTATCACTACTACATCTTGATTTACAATTATATTAAGACAAGCATATAATTGTAATTTGAGTCATTTAATTCTCCCTATTGTTTGTACTACTTTGCCATCTAGCTACATGAATCCTTTAGTGAGTGGTTCATACTTAATTTCTAAAGCATTAGCTATTTGCTTGGGCATTACTGTAGTACTAGCCATTGAATCAATCATTGCATTATGCAACAATTTCTTACCCACTATCAAAGTTAAATAAAATGGATCCAGTTTGGATTTGCTTACCTCTACTACATTATTCACTAGGGCTGTTTTTTGTAGATGAACTATATCTTTGAGATTTTCTTTTCCAACAGGTCCTTTGATAACAGTACATTTGGGCACTGTTTAGCCTTGCAGAGCTTCTTGTAGTAGCGTCTTTTGTTTAGGAATAGCTAATATATCCCATAATGATACTTGTGTTGGAGTCTTCTTCAATTGATCCACCACATTTATTGGTCCTAGAGTCTAAGTTCTTTGAGAATAAGGATATCTTGTTTTTTCTTGAATTTGTGTAGGAATCACTTAATTCTGCACTAGCTAAGGCACGTCTTGTCTGACAGCTATGTTTCTTTGTCCTTTAAATGGAGGATTATCCATGACTTGACTATTTATAGCCTTAGGCTATTCCACCATCCTTCTCTTTGATCTAGTGTAATAATCAGATTGCACCATTGGTTTCTTAGAGGTAGATGCTTCATTCAAGAAAACTGATTCTTCATCTTCAACCCATGAGAACAAAGCATGTTCTAGGGCTATTTATTCATCTTTTTTCAAGGACATCCCTTGCATCGGAGCCACTAGGACTAAATTTTACATGCCAAAAGACTGATAGGCTTGATTGTCACTGGAACTTGCAAACTATCCATCCATTCTTCTTTGTTCTACCACCTTTTGTTACAGAAGACCCATAGGACAATCTCTAGGCATATGAGCATTATTTCAAGGAAAACACCAGGCATTAGTGTTATCTACGTAGTTATTTTACCTTGGAACAATCTCCCTATTTGAATTGGGAGAAATAGTCTGTGAGGGTGTGGGGACTGCAACTAATTGGTTTGGTGGTTGAGTGTTATTTTGTCTTGGAGGACCCTAGTATTGGTTTGGTTGAGATGAAAATCTATTTCCTTGATAACCTTGATATGGAGGCCTAGGTAAATTATTCTACTATCTTTTTATATTAATCATCTCATTAGAAAATGTCCTCAAGATATTCTTGATATCATCAAGCTTAGATGATTGAGCAGGAACAATTTCCTTAGCAGGTGGTTGAGGATATGTGAACATGGACACCGGTGGGGTTATAGATTTAGGGGAGTTTTGAGGTAATGGTAAGGAAATTTATAGGAACATGGGCATGGGAGGCCTTGGGGGTAATTTTCTAGCATCTATTAAATTATTCTCAGCTCTGACCGCATAGTCATAAGCCTCAGGCAAAGTGTGTCCTCCAAGTGATTGAATCATAATAGATATATCTGAATTCAAAGCCTTAAAATAAAATATTATAGCCATACTTGGTAATGGTCTAGCTATAGTAGGGATTCTTTCCCAAGTCTTTTGAAATATGGAATTGAACTCAGTCATGGCTTCTTTTAGTGTCCTTTAAATAGTAATTAGTTGTAATAAAGAAGACTTTTCACCCTTCTCTTTGAATCTTTCAAAGAAAAGATATCTGAGCTGATCCCATGTAGAGATGGTATTTGGGGTCAGGGACTGATACCATTCTAGAGCCTTCCCTTTAAAAAAAGCTACTAATAGTCTTATGGCCACATTTTGTTGTGTGACAACATGTATAACACAGACATCTGATACATCTTGCAGATGTTCTTCAAGTGTTTTAAAGTCTTACCCACTAAATTTGGGTAGAGCTTTTAGGGTATTCACTGGAATAGGGTCCCAAGTGGCTGGTGGTATTGGGAGAATCAATGGACTACCAGTGTTCCAACTTGCATAATTTCTTGGGGGTATAGGGGCTCCCATATTTGCTCTTGGTATTGGTATAAACTGGTTGACTCTTCTTCTTGGACTAGTTACCAAAGGTGGCAAAAGAATACCTGGTTTTATAGTAGATTATGATCTAGTTATTGGTCCATAGCTATGACTCCTCGTAGCTCTCTGGTTCATACAATCTTGAAAGGAACTTCAAGATTTATCCCACTGGGCATGCCAAAAACTATTGATGTTTAAAATTGTGCTTGTTCTAACACCAACAATGGGAAGTTTCAAGATGTGGGACTTACGACTTGAAACAACCTCCAAATTTTTAAGAAGCTAGTCTCTTCTTTATATCAAGTGTATACTAGAAAAAGGGATAGGAAATTTAAAAGAAACATAAATGCAAGAAAGAAAATCTAACTATGGTGATGCACCTAAATGTAATTTGACCTTAATCCTGAGCACAATGAGACTATATGTAAGATACATTTACATTTAAGAGAAAACAAGTGCATGATCAATGTAAAAGATGTAAATAATAGAAACAGAGGCTCACAATATAGACTATTTTTGTAGTGATATAGAAAATGTCAACAAAGGTACAGGGTTCAATCTTCTTATTTAAATTTTCTAGTCACATAAGAGGCATAGAAATACGCACAGTTATATAAACTTTCCAACTCAAAAAAATGGAATAAAGGCAAATGACATTCCTAATCATAGCTCTAGAAAGTTTAAAACTCTTGACAAGACAACCTAGACTACTTTTACAATAACATGGAAAATATCAACAAAGGCACAGGATTCAATTTTCTCATTAATTCTTCAATCACATAAGAGGCACAAAAACATGCACAGTTACATAAACCTTCCAACTTAAGAAGATAAAACAAAGGCAAATGATATTCCTAGTCACAACTCTAGAAAGTCTAAACTCTTGATAATAATTCTCTCTGGTATTTGTCCCCCTATTTGGTGATCTTTTCAACCTTATTTATAGCCTTGGATTCACTCTAGATTGTCTAATTTTTCCCAATCTAATGGGCCAACTAAAATCTAACCGAACTAGAAGTGTCTAACAGAAGATATTTCTTAGATTCTAAAATGCTTTGTCTTCTAGCAGTTCATTGGCTGAAATACATTGCAGGATGCTCCCTTTTCTTAAATAGAAGATAACACATAGCCAATTCCTTGAAAACCTTGTTATTTCTTAGGAGACACCACAAAATGACACTTGGCATGTTCCGCAACACCTAATGAAGACACACAACACTTTCCATGTAATTTAAACTCCTTTTGTGTCTTTGCTTATGAGTGTTCCACCTTTGACACCTATCACAATCCACTTCCTCAAAACTTTAATAGATTAAAATAAAATAAGACCTACAGCCTTTCTTGCCCAAGAAACTTGAAAAGGAGCTTAGGGATAGGTGGCAATCTCTGCTTGCTTCAACAAAGGACACATGGCAATCTCCACTTTACTTATTTGGGGTTACGTGGTGGTCTCCACTTCTTTTAGCTACCTTCTTAGAAACTTGTATAAGGTGACATGTGGTAGTCTCCACTTTAATCTATTTATATCATAGAAATAATTGGGTCTCATTTCATATTTACATGAACAGTGACATGTGGCAGCTTCTGCTTGCTTTAGAAACAAAACTTGAGACCTACCACAGTCCTTGCTATATTGGTAAAGCAAAATGAAGATAATTCAGATCTCAACACATGGTGGCTTCTACTCTCCTCTACTGGGATACGTGGCATCTTCCATCACTTTTAGAAAAGAAAAATTGAGACCTTTCATGATTGCCACTTGGTGCTTTCTGCCTAATCCTAATACTTAGCTTTTGAAATCTTTTGTTGAAAAGAGATTTTGAATGTGGATGCCAATATGAAATGCTTGAAATGTGGATGCTGACATCAAATATAGATGCCAACAATTGTCATGCTCCGCTAAGTTGCTATGAGGTATGTGGTAATCTTTGCAGCCTTACTAAAATTATGAAAAGTGCCTCAGACGATGACACTTGGCAGCTTCTGCTTGACTTCGACACTTAGACAAAAATTAATCAAAAGCAAAATTAATACCTATGCTCTATTTCAAAACTTCACCATCTCAGATCAAATTATTTGAGAACAAAATTTTACAATGTGCAATTGAAAAATAGAATGAAATGTAGAGTAAATCTTTACTCTACAGTGTGGAAAAAATGCTCCATAACATGCCCCCACTATAATTTAAAAATAAAAAGAATTGAATAAGTGTGGATATCATGCCTATTCTCATGCCCCCACTAAAATATGAAACTGTGAAGGTTTGAAAAAAATGCCTCTATGACACGCCCCCACTGCTATGTCCCCCCTCCCCACTATTTGAGGTGAGGGGAAATAGAAATTGGTATTTACTTTACCTAAAAAAGATAAGAAAATTGTATAATCTTTGTATGGATCATGTATCATAAAGGAGTAGCATGTTTAGTTTAATATATAAAAAAGGTACATAGTATTTGATCACATCAAATACTAAGGTACATGATGTGAATCATGGAAATGTATAGATAATAATAATACAAGATCAACATGAAATTAGGCACACACATAAGAGTACTCAAAATCAGATAACATTAGAATGGTCCATGGAGACCTCAAATAAGGGGCATGTTTAAATGTTGCACAATTGAAGGGATATGACTTATAAAAATGTCAACAAGGAAAATAATTCCATATTCAAATGTTGGAAAAATAAGCAATGATATATTTGTATTACATAAAAGGTAAACATAGGCATAGGGGCCACAATCAATGGAGCATATTCAAATACTCAAACAAGTAATATAAAGCATGATAATATAAATCAAATAACACACTCAAGGAATTAAAAAAAAGGAATGTATGGAATCATAAGCAACCATCATAATCATATCATACTAGTCCATGGATATATATGTTAGAAAAAAATGTTACGTATATCACATATCAAGTAGACCATGAAAGATATAAGCATGGATAAAAGCATGTTTAAGTGTATAAAATCAAAACATGATAATGAAAAATGATCGTAGAAAGATATAACCTATATATATCATGATCAAACAAGTATAATCCCCCAAAGTACACATGACATGAGTGGAAAGAAGGCCCAACATCCTCAAGTGTATAGATCATTTTCCTAACTATGCATGTATCATACTTAAAATATGTGTGAAACATATGTGTATATGAAAATAGATGATATGTTATATATCAAAATGAAACTAATAACATATATGCCAAGGATCAAATAAAAATTTAAATGCTAAAAATATTTTTGTATTTTTAAATATTTTAAATTTTTTGGTATTTTTGGGAATATTAGAATTGAAAAAACTATCCTATGATCTCATCCAATGGATGCTCATAGGTATATCCCCACTGGGAACCTAGTGCAATAAACTAGTGGTACATCTAAAGGTCATGTATAAGTGTAATATCTATCATTGTAGAATATGTAATTCTCTATATATGTATAACAAGACATTGTGGTCGTGAAGAGAAAATATTAGGAATAAGATTTAATGGAACCCATCATTGAATGGTGTGTAGTTTATTTGAATTAGTAGTAATAGGAAAATGTTGAGGTGTTATGTATACCTCAATATGGTGTGAAGTAGATAATTATTCCATGTAATCCACTATATTGTCATTGATGCAATTGTCTCTTGAATATTAACCACCTAGTAAAGGGGATTGCTTATTACTTACATTTAATAGAAGATTAAAATTAGTATGTTTGATAATTAACTATATGGGTATATATTTATTTTGTTCAATTGTATATTCATATGAATTTTTAAAAATATAATTACCCCATTTAAATGATTATATTTAACACACTTATGCATTGTATGAGGTGTATGTATCTAAGGTCTTATCAATAACATATCAAATAAATATGTATACGATATAACTAAGAATGTAGTGACTACATGTGTTGTACCTACTTGTAAAGATAATTCAATCCCATAAAGAATATACTATGAATTCCCATTTAATTATCTAACTAATTTAGTGAAAATATGGAAATCATAATGTGTATATCCCAAATGCATAATTAATATCATGTTGCAAATTATTTTGTTTGCACCATTATCAATTATAATACCATTATCAAGGTTTTCTGAAATGAATAAAGAATGAATATCTGACTCATCATGTACAATCTTAATATCATCCAAAATTAATATAAGTTCTATCAACCATATGAGGTTTAATACACATATAAGTACCAATAATCCCATATAATATAATTACCCCAATAATATAATTACCCCATTTAAATGAATATATTTAACACACTTATGCATTGTACAAGGTGTATGTATCCAAGATCTTATCAATAACATATCAAATAAATATGTGTATGGTAAAACTAAGAATGTAGTGACTACATGTGTTGTACCCACTTGTAAAGATAAGTCAATCTCATCAAGAATCTAATATGAATTCCCATTTAATTCTCTAACTAATTTAGTGAAAGTATGGAAATCATAATGTGTATAACCCAAATGCATAATTAATATCATGTTGCAAATTATTTTGTTTGCACCATTATCAATTATAATAATATGTATACGATGGCAATCAAGGTTTTCTCAAATGAATAAAAAATGAATATCTGATTCATCATGTACAATCTTAATATCATCAAAATTAATATAAGGTCTATCAACCATATAAGGTTTAATACACATATTATTAAGCATGGAATATACTAAGAGGGGGGGGCTGAATCAATATATTCTATATCTTATAAAAATTTCCTTTAACCAAAATCCACTTAATAAATCATTCAAGATATGCAATAAAACTTAAACAATAAACATCACACAAGATAGACAAAGACACCAGATATAACGTGGAAACCCAATGTGGGAAAAACCACAGAGAATCAATCTCAAATATATTCATGAGAACAACCTCACAGGAGCACCATACCACTTTGCCAAGTACAAACCTCAGATACAATTCATGAGCACCAACCCACAGGAGCACTAACCCCTTTGTGTATACCACACACCTATCTCTCAATGTTGCTATCTCAACAAATGATAGATCAATACAACATCACCTTCCTCTCTCTTACTTTTGCTCTTCTAAGCTAGATATTACAATATCAAATCAACCTCTCACATCCACATTACAAATGGCTAGTCAAGCCATTATTTATAACTTTCCAAATGACCCTTTGCCTTCCCCCTTTGTGACTTTTCATTCCTCATGAAAAATGGTGCCAATCTTGGATGACCCTTCATATCCAAGCATTTGAAAAGTCATGTGGTGACCCTTCATGACCAAAAACGTCTTTCCCACTTTTGTCTTTATCTTTGGTGACTTTTCATATTCCTTTAAGTGTCCCTTCATGAGAAATTCGCCCTTTACTCTTTTGTCTTCACTTGGTGACTCTTGGTATTCCCCAAGATGACTCTTCATGGGAAAATGCATCCCATCCTTCTTTTATCTTTATCCTATGACTCTTCATCTTCTCCACTTATTTTGTCTCGTATGCAACCAAAAATATATTCATTAATACTAAATAAATATTAACTCATATTAGCCAAGATAAACAATATTAAATGCAATGGGGCCTTTATCACCAATAATACTAAACCTTTGACATCAATGACAATATTTCCAACAATCTCCCACTTTGTCATTGATGGCAACCTCAATCCTGAAATTGCCATATCCTGTCACCTATACATACCATCATTTGAAAACATACAGTAACTCCCCCTTATTGTAGCAACATGTACCTATTCCCTGTACCTATTTTCTACACCTGTACCTGTACCTATTATTCTCCCCCTTTGACATCAATGGCAAAGGGCCTCCTTGGAGCTAACACTTAGCTCCCCCTCACTTGATGCTGAACATCAATGGCAGAAAGTAATAGAAATTACTCCCAATTCCTCTCACTAATCTTTGAATGTATCCTTTGATCGTGCCTTTGAGAAGATATCTGACACTACATACACATTTTTCCTTGTGCTTTGAGCATCTGCAATCAACTCATTTGAATCTTTTCTTCTAATCTCACAACCCTCTTTATGAAAATTCAATGTATATCCTTGATCACATGTTTGACTAACACTCAACATATTATACTTAAGACCTTTTACATATAAAACATTCTTAGTCTTAGTTCTACCATAATCCAAACTCAAAGTACCTTTTCTAGCTATCCTAGCAGTGGTTTTATCTCCAAACCTTATTATACCACCATTAATCTTCTTTAGAGAAATGAACTTACTTTTATCACCTTTCATATGCCTCAAACATCCACTATCAATTAACCATGGCTGATGTTTACCTCCCACATGTAGAGCTGTCTGCACCATCATGGAATCTTCATGTTGTTTTTTCTGCCATGAACATGTCTGAACCTTTTCCTTGATGAATCGAGCTTTGAAACTCTGATTCTTTTTCTTGATGAATGGAGCTTTGAACCTCTGATCCTTCTTGACTGACTTGAACACGCTTCTGCAATATTGAGCTATGTGTCCATAGTTATTGCACTTGTAGCATACTATGGTCTCTTCATCAAAGCCTGATAGAGGAGCAAAAGAGTTGTGGCTTTTGCTTGAATCTACTTGACTTTCCTTCTCCTTATTTATAAAATTGTTAGCTCTTTTTCTACATTCTAATTTCTTGTGACCATATCCATTACAATAAAAACAATAGCCATAAAAATAAGACCTGTCTATATATCTCTGACCTAATTGCCTTTTGTAGCTTTGTTCTCTCCATCCTTCTCTATTTAGAATGTCCTCTGTATTCTTCACTTCTCCCCTTTTTGTTTCCTCTTGTGTAAGAGCTTCAACATAGCTCTTTTTCTTTTCAAATCTGATCCCTATCTTATCTGAATTTGCTTTTTGACTTTCCAATATCTTATTCAGCATGTTAGTGTTATCCTCAAATCTTGAATCACTCACTACTTTATCATTGATTGCTTTCTGAATATCTTCTTTTAAGGAGGCAATTTCAATAACATACCTTTGACATTCTTGTCTTGCTATTTCCAACTATATTGTGAGATCTTATTCATTCTTCTTATCTTCTTCAAAGTGTTCTTATAGATCTTCAATCATTTCCTTTGACTCTTGTTCATTTTTCTTGATCTGGCGCTTTAACCTTAGATTCTTCTTCTAAGCAACTTCTAACTCTTTTAGGGCACAATTGAGTTTTCCTTCCATATCTACTTCAGCTTCCTCCTCTTCTTCTTCTTGATCATCTTCATGTATGGCCATGAATAGAATCTCTTCATCTTCTGAATCACTAACTCCACTATCTTCAGCTGAGCTATGATCCTTAGAATATAGGCTCTTCTTCTCGAATCCTTTCTTGGATTTGCCTGTGAATTTCTTCTTGTATGTAGGCTTTTCTTCTTCATCATCTTTAACCTTATCTGGGCATCTAGCTAAAAAATGTCCAATCTTTCCATAATTAAAACATTTAAAAGGTAATTTTCCTTGATATTTACCTGTTCCTCTTTTTGGCCTGTAAATGAAAAGTGCTTCATTGTCATCTTCATCATCACTAGAACTATCACTTGATTCTTGAATCTTAGCTTTCTCCTTCTTTGATGTCTTGAAAGCCACTTCTCTCTTTGAGGTTTTATCTTGTTCTATCTGCATCTCATATGCCATGAGAATACCATGAAGCTCATCCATCTTCATCTTGGCTAAATTCTTCATCTCGTCAATTGCCGAAACCTTTGCATCATATCTCATTGGTAGAGATCTCAAAACCTTTTGCACCACTATTGACTCTTCCAATGTTTCTCCAAGACCTTGATCTAATTTACTATCTAATCAATTCACAAAAGATAACTTGCTATATCTTCTTCTTCTTCCATCTTCAAACTTTCAAATTGCCTTCTAAAAGTCTGCAATTTAGCTTGTTGTACCTTTCCATCACCTTTGTAAATATTCTCAAGTTTTACCCAAGTTTCGTGAGTAGATTTACATTGCATAACTTTAACAAATTTAGATTCACATAAACCACATAAAATAACATTTAAAGCTTTAGTATTACATTCACTTGCCTTCTTTTCTACTGGAGTAATTGTAGATGTCTGTGGCTCTTCATATTCCTCCACCATTGATTTCCATATGTTAAATCCAAGGGCCATCAAATAAAACTTCATTCTCATGCTCCAAAAAGCATAATTCATCCTATCAAACAAAGGTGCCTTATTTGTAGAAAATCCTTCCTGTGACCCAGCCATCGTGCTTTCCCTATCTACCTTCAGGCTATAAAACTTTTCAAAAGGAACCTGCTCTGATACCAATTGTTAAGCATGGAATATACTTAGAGGGGGGGGTGAATCAATATATTCTATATCATATAAACATTCCTTTAACGAAAATCCACTTAATCAATCATTCAATATATGCAATAAAACTTAAACAATAAACATCACACAAGATAGAGAGAGACACCAGATATAATGTGGAAACCCAATGTGGGAAAAACCACAGTGAATCAATCTCAAATATATTCATGAGAACAACCTCATAAGAGCACCATACCCCTTTGCCAAGTACAAACCTCAGCTACAATTCGTGAGCACCACCCCACAAGAGCTTCAAACCCCTTTGCCGAGCACCAACCTAGCTGTCATTCGTGAGCACCAACCCATAGGAGCACCAATCCCTTTGTGTATACCACACACCTATCTCTCAATGTTGCTATCTCAACAAATGATATATCAACACAACATCACCTTCCTCTCTCTTACTTTTTCTCTTCTAAGCTAGATATTACAATATCAAATCAACCTCTCACATCCACATTACAAATGGCTACTCAAGCCTTTATTTATAGCTTTTCAAATGACCTTTGGCCTTACCCCTTTGTGACCTTTCATTTCTCATGGAAAATGGTGCCAATCTTGGATGACCCTTCATATCCAAGCATTTGAAAAGTCATGTGGTGAGCCTTCATGACCAAAAACGTCTTTCCCACTTTTGTCTTTATCTTTGGTGACTTTTCGTATTCCTTTAGGTGTCCCTTCATGATAAATTCGCCCTTTACTCTTTTGTCTTCACTTGGTGACTCTTGGTATTCCCCAAGATGACTCTTCATGGGAAAATGCATCCCATCCTTCTTTTGTCTTTATCCCGTGACTCTTCACTTTCTCCATGGGCCCTTATTTTGTTTCATATGCAACCAAAAATATATTCGTTAATATTAAATAAATATTAACTCCTATTAGCCAAGATAAACAATATTAAATGCAATGGGGCCTTTATCACCAATAATACTAAACCTTTGACATCAATGACAATATTTCCAACACATATAAGTACCAATAATCCCATATAATGGGTGCCCATAATGTGATAGAGGATTGTGTAATATATGACATTTTTACTTATGGTTCCATCTTAGAATCATCTCATAAAGGTTTATTAAATATATTCCAATTTTGTTCATCACTGGGTTGTGATCCTAATTCTTTTATAGTATAATCAAATGTAATCTTCTAGTCATCGATAAGGTCTTGGATCCTATGCTTCAAGGTAAAACATCAATTTTTAGAATGCCTAGGGCCTTGGTGATTGTAAAAATAAGCATTAGAATTATATCCTTTGGGTAGATGTTGACTCATATCAACCTTTATAAGATGATGGAAATATTTGAGGTGACACTCCATAAGATTCAAAATTAACAAATATAGAAATTCATGAAAGCATGTAAATTATCTCCTTGATCTATTGGATAAGACAAGCCAATTAGGTTATTGTGACACAACATTAATCATAGTATTCATTTATTTTTTTATTTTTTTATAGGCTTAAACATACAAATTGGTCTGATAATTAACTTTGTGTTTCATTTATATGGTGTGATTTATACATAATTAACTTTGTTTAAAGACATATGTTTCATTTGACAACCACAAATAATATGGCATTAATCATCAAAATATATGATTTTTTTGAAAAATGAAGGCTCATGTAATGGGGCAAGTATGATTTTCTTGAATATGTATTAAATAAATCTATATAACATCGGATTTTTAATTTTAACCAACATTATATTTTACTTTAAAACATATTCATTGATTGGTTTATTAGTTCCCTATTTTATTTTTGTAATTTGGGTATAAGAAACCTTTTCAATTATATTGATACAGACGTGGTAAAAACTTATGTGAAATAGGTTTGAATGATTTTATCTATTAGATTGATAAATAATATGACCATGTTAGATCATTTTCCTTGATGATCCTTGTAAATATTTTAGTTAAAATTTTATCATTGGAAGCATAATTAAGTCATACCACATATAAATATCAAAAATGTTATTCAAGATCACCCTTGCCATAATAAAATGTGAACTTAGGTAGATCTACACCAAGTAGTCTAGGACTATGTGTGAAAGGAACAACCAAGTTTTATTGTGTATGATAAATGCATATATATTTATTTATGTATAACATTCAAAATGCATCCAATGGAGAAAAAATTTTACTTATAAGAAGTTTAACTTCTATTCAATAGTAGAGAATAGGAAATATGTACAATGTGATATAATTTGTGTGTTATAGAATAGATACATGGATAATGATATCTATGGTATGATTATGTATGGAATAAAAACTTGGTCAAATGAATATGATATAATTTAACAAGAATAAAACAAGAATAGATTTAATTGATGTTTAATACAAAGAAAATGGTCAATAGTTGTTTCTTCTTCCTTATTAGATGATGGTTGAGTTTCTAGATTGGTGGAAAATAATAGTTTTATATGACAATATTTTTAGTTGGAGAGTGCCACCTAAAAATCCACACTATCAGAGAAATTTGACACTTTTTTGTGTTGAAGTTAAGATATATGTAGGAATATGAGCCTAAACATCAGTATTGAGATAGTGTGTAGAGTTATGAATTGAGTTTGAAAGTCTACAAATCAGTTCATGACATATGGGCAAGAGTGTAATAAAGATTCATGTAGAAGATCACACATGAGTGAAAACAAAGTGCAAGATATATGAAGATAAATAATCCAAGGGATTATTTTTATATGTAGAAGCTACAAACAAGTCATTCACCCTTTATTAAAGAGTAATAGTCTCCATTGCATCAGTGTACAATTGATGAAATTACACTCAAAGTTGCTAAGAAGTATACCACTTGTATTAATCAACATATTATCCAATATTTACCACTTGGAAAAGTTTATGTGTGCCATGGTGGGTGTATATGTATTTCATATTGATTATTTGGTTCTTTTCTATAGGTTTCAAGTGGTCAAGATCCAAATCAAAAGGATGTTGTATCATTACTAGCTCAAGAAGTGGTAGAGTGTAAGTCTTGAGGGTTCCATGTTAATGATTAGGCACATGCCCAAGTATGAAGGTAGATAAAAAATGAAGACATTCTCACTAGATATATATAAAATAGTGTAAGGACCATAATTTAGAATCTTGGTCTTCCTATATGGAGCTTTGAAGTTAATCTTCTCATGGTGCAACCAAAATTTATCACCAAATTAGAATGCATGAGGTGTGTAATGCACATTATGGCACTCCATATACATTATTTATGTGTGAGAGAGAATATAATCAACCTATTGATGAATAGATTACATTTGGCATAAAAACTTATTAGCTTTGTCTACTTCCCATTCTTGTGTGTATGATTAGTGTTGGTTGGTGGGTGGTAAGAGATGTATAGAAGTGCTAAAGTTTTAAACTCATGAGATGTATAGAATGGACTATGACCTATAGAGATATGGATGGATTTTTTATATTCATGTTGAATATACAATATATTTTCATCCTAATTATAATAATGTGTATGTTTTTACATTCCTAAAATATGAATAAGTGTGTGACTAACTACTTTAGATTGCCAATATAACTATGAATTAAAATATGTTGGTTAGTCTAGTTTTGTACCCATCAAGTCCAACAATGCTCACCAAAAAATATTTATAGATCATGGATCTCAATCAGAGATGATGGATGCTAGTAATACAAATTTAACCCAAACATTGTTGGATTAGGATTGTGTAGTACCAAATGCATCAATGTATTTATTTCAAGATACCATGATAGCCATCTCTGAAAACCTATCCACTACAATGAATGAAACATTATGCTAGCATCTCATTGTAGACAACCCAATCATGAAATCCAGGATGATAGATTCCCATGGTGTAGATGGAACTGGTAGAGGTGTGTAAAGTTCTAGATTCTCATTTTTATCTTGGAAATGTAATAAATAATGTAAGACTTGATGTGGCATTCCACATTTGTGCCCATGTATAGCTAGTAGAAGTGTTACTTCAATGTGGCTAGAGTATTTGTCATGATAAAGTGTCCCAAGGTATTTATATAGTGTGCCTCTCATATGATTCATTAGAGATGTATGCCATTAGGAACACATAGATGTATATGCTTGTAGATAATTTGGTTAGAGAATTAGAAATCTTGAACTTGTTTACCTTGAACTAGGCTTGTGTAAGTCATTGTTAATTCATGATCAACTAAGTAGAGGGATACCTAGTATGCAAATTTATGGTTCCACATGTCTAACACCATTATGAGCATGTGAAATAATGGTTATATAAGGCAATACATTTCCTTTTTGTCCTTCCCTTTCTTGTGATTGATCATGAGATTGAACTATTATAAGTACATCATCTCTTTGATTTGCCTTACAATATCCATTTCATTTTGTGTCTATAGGAACTAGAATGGCTTGTGATATAAATGAATGACCATTTACTTCTCCAAAATGTAGTATCATCATTATTTAATTTATTAAAAAATAATATAAAATTATTTATCATGGGCAGAGTACCTTTACACTCTATCACTAAACATATTTGAGTGGTATGTGAACAAATGTCCATGTTGCATGAGAACTACACCAAGTTCATATTCAAATAGATAAATGTCAATTTTAAATGAATATTCAATGTTGATCATTATGATAATAGGCATTGTGAAAAGGAATTGCTTGAGTGCCTCAAAAATCCATTGTTTCACATGAGTCCAATAAAATTGTATTTTACAAATCTTATTTTATTGATATCCCAATAGAGGTGTGATAATATAAGGTTGAAACTATGGTACAAGTTAGTAAGTATAAATAAACTCCTTAATTATATGAGATTACATGGAGTAGGCCAATCCTAGATCACTCTGATCTTATCTAGATCTACATGGATGCATGTCATCAATGATGTAACCCATGTACTAAATATGCACAACCCCACATGTTCACTTTGATAAGTTATCTTTCAACTTGTGTTTATTTAAAGTATCTAATACATGTGAAACATGTTCCATACACTCCTTACAAGTATTTCTAAAGTTGATAATATCATCCAAGTATATGATGATGAAGGAGTTGTTGAAAGGCCTAAGTAGATCATACATCAAGTGTATGAATGTGGTTGGTTCATTGCTTAAACCAAAAGTAATCACTAACCATTCATGAAGTATTTCATATGTCTTGAATTTTATCTTCTAGACATCTTTAGGATGGACTAGAACTTGATGGTAACATGAATTCAAGTTGATCTTGGTTAAGTATTGTGTACCTTAAAGTTGGTCTAAAATGTTGTCAATACGTGGAAATGGGTACTAATTCTTCACTATTATTTTTTTGAGTACATGATAGTCTATCTAGATTCATCATTACCCATATTTGTTAGGTGTGAGGACTACAATGTGAAGTTATGTGAGGTGTGGTCACTACATACTATATTGAATGAAGAGATGAAATGCTTCTTCATCTTTGCCTTGGATTTGATCTTGGTGGCATTGTGATATGTTTTCCCCAACATATTAGAAGCTAATAACTTTATCTTCACATTGATATAAAGTGATAATATGTTTATGTACTTTGACACCTTATGTTGTTTGCTTAATTTCTCTCATAGTTGCACATACTATTCATGGAATATGTTAGTGTAGTCTTCCATTGGCTAATCCTTATATGGACATAGTTTTTATACTTGGTCCATTCATATTCAAATTGTTGGAGAGGGTAATAATACTTCCTTAGTACATTAACAAAATTCATCCATGATTTAATTGAAACACACTCTTGTGCATGTTGTATACTAATGGTCTCCCACTAGTGAACAACTTAAATGCACATCTTCAATACTATGAAGGTAACTTTTTGAGCATCAATAAATCAATTAACTAAGAATTATGCCTCAAGTTATCTAATCTAGGCATCTAATGCTTTGGCATAGATCTTTCCTTTAAATATAGGGATGTTAATATTGACTTGTACTTTGATGGGGTTTTATTTTTGAAACCATTATTGAGTGTATTGTGGCAAGCATCTATGGCCAAAAATGCAAATTTATAGAATCTGGTGATTGATGTAAAATCCAGATGCACTCCACATCCAACATGTTTTATCATATATCTTCATTTAGATAATAAAATAAATAATTAATATTGTTTCTAATTTATTGAAATATCAATCAATATCTATGCTTTCTATTTTTAGCATGTCTCAAAATTTGAATTTAGAATATTGTCTATCTAAGTTTGAAAATTATTTGGGCTACTATAAATCAATTTACCACCCTTTTAATTATTCATTTATATATTATTAACCTTATATTATATAAACACATCTCAATTTATGGTTAAATATTTGGCTATAGTACATTATACCATTTTACGTATTCTCTATTATTAAATAGAGGTTAAATTTATTTCATTTAAGACTTCCACTAAATTTAATGTGTTTTGATTATTCTATCTAAATACATCTTTATGCATTCAATTTACACAACCAAAATCTATTTTTACATAAAAACTTGGTCTTAGGCCCTTTGGTTTAGATCATCATTACTATATCATATTTTTTTTCATTTCTACAACTATATACATGTGAGCACAACTTGAGAAATAAGGCCTATCAATTAGTTCTATTTTAGAATATCTAGAAGAATTTCACTGTAAAAACATATGGATGATACCAAAAATAAACTTGAGGTATCCTTAGAGATTTAGATGTTAATTATTAATCTATTAGATTCAAAACACAATGCACATTTTAGCCAATTTAATGATTTGATGATACAAATTAAATCAACACCTTCTACAAATTATTTTGGAATTTTGCAATAAAAATTAGATTCTATCTAAATACCACAAATAACATGCTCCACATATCTATTATATAACACATGAGCTACAATAAATTATACAATTTTACGTATTCTCTATTATTAAATAAAGGTTAAATTTATTTCATTTAAGACTTCCACTAAATTTAATGTGTTTTGATTATTCTATCTAAATACCACAATAATTTTTTTTCTTTCCCTTATGATCCATGCACATATCTTATATAGTATAATAATTCCCTCACTTGTTTATCTACATATAGCTTGTACCTTCTTTGCACTCTTGTACAATCCTTTACATGAAGCTTGATTACACTATTGTGCATAAGTACTACATTGGTTCATATAATTTAAAACTCAACTCATAGCTCCATGCATTTATTTTTGGCCTTACATGAGCCTAAAATTGATTAATAGGATCATGCATAGATCCATGAGTTGAGTTTGAAATTATATGAACCAATGTAGTACTTATGCACAATAGTGTAATCAAGCTTCATGTAAAGGATTGTACAAGAGTGCAAAGAAGGTACAAGCTATATGTAGATAAACAAGTGAGGGAATTATTATACTATATAGGATATGTGAATGGATCATAAGGGAAAGAAAATAAATTGGTAAGGGGTGAAAATATATTTTAGGTACAAGAGTTTTATGTAACACCTCTTGTGAATCAATAACATAAGGTGATTTCATAGAATTTTGATCAATAGTTTTAACCTTAACTTGTAAAAGTTATATAGTTTCGATAAGATTTTTCACCTCTTGGTCATTAACGTTTATATTTTTTAAATTCACAAAAGGAGGTCTACCCATATTTTGAATAGATATAAGTATTAAAATTGTTAATTGGATTGAGGTATTTATGTTTCCCATGTAAGATATAGCAATAATAGGATTTGTTTCAGAGAACAAAGGTGTAAACACATATTCCATGCCCCTATTAAAATTATGGAGTGATGTTCTCAAAGGGAAGATATTTGGTATATAATCAATTATAATATCACCTCAAAATTTACCATCATTAGATGAAGAATCCTTAGTATTTACATGGTTATAGATTTCAGCACTTGTAACAAATAAAAATTCATCTATTAAGACTTTTTTTATTATTAAGATAGTAAATAATGCTTCTTTATAATCCATTTGAAAATGATATTTTTGGCTAAAATTTCTCCATTACTTAAAAATAAAAAATTTAGATTTTTTAAATAAATTAAAATAATTAGTAGAAAAAATAAGAAACCCTAAGCTAACTTAGGTTCTGTATAGAAAGACATAAAGGTCAAGTTCACCAAATATTTAACCATAAATTGAGATGTGTTTATATAATATAAGTTTAAGAATATATAAATGAATAATAAAAATGGTGGTAAATAGATTTATAGTAGCCCAAATAATTTTCAAACTTAGATAGACAATATTCTAAATTCAAATGTTGAGACATGCTAAAAATATAAAGCATAGATATTGATTGATATTTCAATAAACTAGAAACAAGATCAATTATTTATTTTAATATGTAAATGAAGATATATGATAAAACATGTTGGATGTGGAGTGTATCTAGATTTTATATCAATCATCAGATTCTATAAATTTGCATTTTTGGCCTTAGATGCTTGCGTGAGTTCTAAATAGTTATGTTGACACTGGTGTATGAATTAGATATAGGTGTTTAATACATACTAGTGACTAGATATATATGTTAATTTATACAAAGGGAAATGAAACTGATCTATTAATTAATCCTATCTCAAAGAATATAAATCTTACACTTTAATTGTTGATACATTAGATATTTAGGGTCATCACCAAGATGGATCTATTAGACTTAATCAAGGGATATCTTACTCCAATAATATCACTATAGAGTTAGAAAGCATATATTTAAGAAACACCATGTAATAACCCTAGCTATATCTTACATTTTCATATTCATAATTAAAATAACAAGGAAAATTCTAATTTAAAGCTCACCAAAGCTTGTGGCGCAAAGTGGGAGCAATAAACATAAAAATTAAACATACATAAGATAATCCTAATTAAGCTATATAGATGTAAAAATTTAATTCATGGAGAGAGAAACATATTAAAAATTCATTAATTTTTATACTTCTATGTACTAGAATAGAGGATTAAAGTTAGCGATACTTACCTTGAAGATGAACCATTCAAGACTCGATATCTCCCTAGGACAAAAGTTATTCACAAGAGGTTTTTGTGGTTTATAAACATCACTAAGAAAGGAAAAATCATCAAATATGTTTCCATAAAAAAATATTATTTTCCAAGTATAAACCCTAAGATATATCTCCTCAAGTAGAATGGTAGAAGAACAAATTGTAAAGAATCACAAATGAATAATTAACTCTTATCTTTCTAAAAAATCTATAATTGAATATGTATATCACTGAATCTAACCCTAAATCTTTCTAAAAGCTTATCCGATACAGTCATATCAATCATTTAAATATTTTTATTTTATAAAAATAAGTTAGGTCTCTATCTAGGTTGGCTAGAGCTGTTTGAGACTGATAACATGCTTTTATCAATTTTAATTTTAGGGTAAGTGGGGTTAACAGTGTAATGTAAACCATCAAAAAGGGTTTTACGCTTCGAAAAGGGGTAAATAAGGTGGTTAAAGCTTATATAAGTTTTAAATATAGGATATAAGGCTTAGGGAAGTGTATAAGAGATGGATGTACTGATATTAAGTGGTAGTATAGGGGATAATAGTCTTGTGGAGCACTAATTATTTTCCTACCCCTTTCCTAATACACCCTTTAAGGTGTGCACTGATAGATATTCAGAAATGATAGGTTCCTACACGTTAGTAATTGATAAAGTTTGAAACTATTATGTATATACATTTTCCCCATTCAAAGTTCATCATGTGTCACTCAGGTGTAACATGGGATGATGCTTCGAGAAAAGAACATAACAACACACAACATTGAAGCTTAGTAAATTTTAGTATTTTAAAGCATAAAATAAATTAAAACAAATGACTAAAAGGGAAATAAATGAAAATAAAAATAATGTATGCATACCTTGACTTACCTTTATCACTATATGGTTGTCTATTATGTTTATATTTTTAATCATGGAGGGTGCATATACTACTTTGGGCAAACCTAGGGATGCAAAACTAAAGAGAAAAAGCAAACAAACATAGGAAATCAAAGATAAGTTATGTGGTCTAAGTGAGATGTACTTGAGAATTTAGTATGGTATGGTGACAAATGATAAGTTAGGATCAAATGATCAACTCACAATTCTTGAGTAAATTGAGTAACCAGAAAACCAAGGCTACTAAATGACCAAAAATCTCAAACAAGTAAACCTTAGGTAAGAAAGGAAAATAAACCAAGTCAAACCAAGGATAAATGTCAAAAATGGTAATAAAACATCAATGCGAAGCAATTAAAAATCCTTACTTAAACAAACATGGGAAATTAAATGGTAAAACAACATTAATGAGTGCATACTAACAATCCTTAGTCATCAATGGAAAAAGTGAATGAAAAGCGAAAACAACATTGGTGAGTGATAAATAATAAGCTAACCTCACTCAATAATGGAAAACATACATGAAAATTAGAAATAGATGTAGTTGTTAATAAAATGGAGGTAAAACAATGGAAAATGTTAAAAGTAAACCAAGGAGACTCGATAAATTTAAATCAATGGTGTAAAAAAAGTAGTCCAAAGTTGCTAAACCATATTTTTTTGTTTTAAAGATAGATAAAACCAAGACAAAGTAGTGTTACCATTTTGTAATATGTGAATAAGATGGAATAAATAAGGGGTAAAATAGATTTATAATCAAACTTTCCTGTCAAGTTTGGAAATGAAATGCATGGAGGGAAAATAAAGGAAAAATCAATGTAGAGAAACTCTTTATTGAAGTCAAGACATAAATTAGGTGTGTTAAAACAAGAGGAGTTTCAACATTAAGCACTCTGAATAACTTTTTCTAGACACACAAATCTTAAGTATTCAAATGAAGTGTGAATATCAACCCATGAAGGGTATATGCATGTGAATTAAAATGGAATTACCTTTCCATAATGTGTTCCCATTCCTCATAACCCTATATAGGGTTGTCAATCTACAATGAATATTGGGTACTTGAATGAGAAAATAGGTAACACCATAGATTATTTTGAATTATCATATCTCAATCTACTGGCTACCACACCCTAATGGACCTTGGATCTTTGACTATGGAGTTTGAGATTTGATTGGAAGTAGGAAAGTGTTATTGATCATGTATTTTGGTGCGATTTTGAATTTTGACTTTGTATGCTATTTTTTTATCATTGACTTTTATTTCAAATGGTTTGGATTTAAATTTTTGGTGTATTTTTCAATTCCTCTTCCATATGGATTCAAAAAACCAAATATGGTTGCTAAAGATGACTATCATTTTAAAACTGTGGACTTGGTTTCTAAGAAAGATAACTTAGAGAGAATGGTCTCTAAGATTCTTTTTTATTCATGTTAAATAAAACTATTATCTTGACTTGGACCTAGTTTTATCTAAATTTGAATGAAAAGAAATGAAATCAAGGGGAATGAAGCATGAAACAATTTAAATGAATTGAAATTGTAAAAAATGTGACAAAGGTGAAAAGGGATAAAATAAAAATTATGATTCCTTATCATAATAATGTTTGAAGGTGTAGAAAAACATACTAACATAGTTTGTTGTGCAAGATTTATCACAAAAGAAACAAAAGTCAAAGCTAAGAATAAGGGATCATAAAATTGTAGCCATTGCTTGACATTATAAAAGAAGAACATTAAATTAAAAAAATATGTTGATTTTATGAGGAGGGTATGGTCTTATCCATGGTCTTCCATTGAAACTCATAAAATATAAACCCAAGAGGGTGAACAAAGCATGTGGAAAGATAAACTGTTACAGGGGTGAGACCCATGGATATATCTTGTAAAAAGTGTTAGTAAGATAGAATATAGAAATAATGATAAGAAGGGAAATATTTAATTAATGTAATTATTTAAAAATTACACATTGGTGGGCTCCTTGAAAATATGGCCTTCATTAGTTTGGAGGCAATAAGTGTTATGACTAAATATATCTTTTACTAAATAAGGCACCCACTATTTTTGGACATATTTTCCTTCATTATCATGGGTACAATATAATTTAAGGATGAGATCACCAACATTGAAATTATAGAATTTAACCTTTTTGTTATGTTCTTTGGTGATATGAGCCTTATATTGGTGATTATGTTGTAGAGTAGAGAGATGGTGTTGATTAAGAAGATCAATAAAATGAAGCCAAGATTCACATAATTACTCATTAGTTATGATACCATGAAGAGATATATGAAGAAAAGGAAGCTCAAATTCTAATGGGAAGACAAATTTAAAACCATAGAATATCAAGAATGGGGTTTCCCCAGTGGCAATGCATATATGAATAAGATAGCCCCAAAGAGTGGGATATAAATGAAGATGCCAATCTTTATGATTTTCATAGATTGTCTTTTGGAATATTTTATTGAGAATTTTGTTAGTGGCCTTAGCTTGTCTATTTTATTTTGGATGATACGGTATGAAAAATTTATGGGATATTTTAAATTTAGAATAGATTTGTTTCACATATTTTTTTTGACATTACCACCATTATCATAAATGATGGCATGAAGAACTTAAAAATGACGAATGCTTTTATTGAGAATGAATTTATCAATAGTGGTTCTTTTGAAATTCCTAAGAATCATGGCTTATACCTATTTGATAAAATATTTAGTAACTATGCTGATAAATACATGCCCATAATCTTATCTAGGTAGTTTTCGTATGAGATATAATCCCCACATGGGGAATGGACAAGGAGATTCCATAGTTTGGAGCTAGTTGGTGGTGAATGGATTAGATCATCATGAAGTTGGCAAGGACTACACTTTTTAGAGATTTTATAGCATCTTTTTTTATAATAGTCCAACAAATATCCCATACATATGAATTTTCATGTTATATCATGTCCTCTATAGTGACCACTACAGTGACCATAACAATTTCCCCCATGTGCTTGTTCAAAGAGAGGAGGAAACTTTTTTTCATTACATAACAAAGTAGGGTACCTTTGTCACTATGATAATAAAGGTGTTATATTGAAATTCATATTTGAAATCTTATTTGTGAATTTGATTTTTTCATAGGAATCTATGTTCAAATTATAAGTTTGATTCTTAATGAATTGGATAATGTATTTGTACCATGGGATCTATCGAATGATGAAAGACTAAATATAACAAATAAGTGAATCTCGTGGGTTGATGGAAGATGGGGACATTCTTATTTTAATAAGATAGAACTAGTAATAAATTGGTTTAGATGAAATAAGGATGTTAAATAATTAAGGGAATTAGTGATAGAGTTTTGATGTCTAAGGATGGGATCAATAGTAAAAGAAGTGAATTATTTGGCAAGGGTGGTGGATAATTAATGCTAAGATATAATGTTTTCACTTTTACATTGATAATCACCATTAACCTATTGATAGATGATTTGGGAGGCATCCATAGCATGCAAATGTAAAGTATCAAAGTCAAGTGTTTCTCACATACTTATGACTAATGCTTCATATTCTACCATGTTGTTAGTGACTTAAAAGGTAAGTCGTAATGACAAAGGGATAATTTTACCATGAGGACTAGTGATAATACAACCTTCCCCAACTCTTTGAAGGTATTTGGTGTGATTAAAATTAAGGGTCTAGGATTCTTCATGTAAATTGACATTGATTTTTAGAAGTTCTTCAATGACTACTTTGTATTTAGTAGTGTCAATAAAGGTAGAGGAATCTTATTTATTACTTGTCTATAAATTACTAGTGAATTTATGGAATTCATATTCAAGAGAGATATCTTGATTAAGACCTTAAATATAGAGGATGTTATCATTCAATAGACTATCTTAAAGGTGATTGGTAGTGGGTATGGGTGCTACTTCTAGTTGGTCATAAAAAAAATTATCCTTTGACAAATTTTTTCGTGATGATGCAGAGGTTAAATTTTATTAAAATAACCATCCACTTATCACTTCTATTTTTAGGAAGAAATGATTTAGATAGAAAGTGATGAAGGAGTTCATAAATAATTATAACATATGTTTTTTATAAATCATGTAATGTTTGAGCTTTTAAGATGTAAAATAGATATTGAGGCAATCACATTTTATTTTGATATAGAATTTTCCATTATTAATGATACCTCAACTGATATAGTAGATGGCATACTCTCTTTCAATATCATCTTGTTGGGAAAAAATTTCCACAATAGACATGGGTGTGGAAGAAGTATATGAAATTGATGGTTGGTCATTCAAATGTGGATGAAGGTTGGGTAGATGGAGAAATGATTATTTCATACTATCAAATGCTTTCTCACAAATATTGATCTATTTTATATCATTACCTTTTTTAAGAATTGAATTAATAAAATAAATGTGATAAGCCATTTCGAGGACAAATCATTGTATTGCCTCAATATTTCCAAGGTAATTAAAAATGTTAGTAATTGAAAGAATAATAGGCATTTTGAAAACATCATTAATATTAGTGGGATTAACATCAATACTATGAAGAGATACTAAAAACCTTATTAATTTACTAGATGTGACACCAAAAACACATTTTTAGGGGTTTAGTATAACTTTATACTTGATGATTCAATCAAAGATCATATCAAGATTAGAAATATGAGTTTTACATATTTTATATTTGGTGATGAGGCCATCCACATAGGTTTCCACAATATTATAGATAAGGTTATGAAAAATGTGGGTCATATCCCACTAATAGGTAACTTTTCCATTTTTAAGGCCAAAGGGCATTTTGACATAGCAATATGTGCCCCATTCTATGGTGAAATTTGTCTTTATTGATCTTCATGGGAGATATGAATTTGATTATATCCCAAAAACCCATCCATGAGGGACAAAATTTTGTATCTAATAGTGGAATAGATGATGGCATCTATGAAAGGTAATGAGAAGTTATCCTTAGTACAAATAAGATTGAGGTTATAGAAATTGATACAAATGTGAATGAACGTGGTAGATTTTTTATGAATGGGGACAATTTTTTAGACCCATTTGAAATAGTCCATAGGTTTGATAATTTTGGAATCTAAAGGTTTTATAATTTCTTTATGGCATATGTTGAAAACTTTGGGGGTAAATTTATGCTATTTTTGCCAAACAAGTTTGGCATCAGGATATGTGATGATGTTATGCACCAAGATACTAGGAAAAATGTTAGGCATGTCTTAATTTGACTAAGTGAAAGTCTCATGAAATTTATTGAATAATAAATTTAAGTTATCGTGTTCATTTGGTGTGAGTTCTCTAAATATTTTTATAGTTCAAGGGTATGAGGGGTGCCATATTTGATTCTTGTAGTTTCATTGATAATGATAACATTTCCATCTTGAAATTTTTATGCCAAATTAGGAATGGAGGAAATGGGATTAATTTTATGATCAATTTTAGAAATGAAGTTGTTAAAATAAGGGTTTGTTTACTCAAAATTCCAAATTTTGTGATGTTGTCGAGGAAGTTGAGGTTCTTAGGCATGGATCAATTCAAGGCTAGCTTCATCACCAAGTAACATAGGTAGAGGCCATAATATTCCACATTTTCTTAAAGGTAAATATTTTTTTTATAATGGTGATCATATTTTGAATGAATCTACTGTACATCTATGGCATTTGAGTTTAAGGTGATTTTAGGAGTAGGTTAAACAATAGAGGAAGGTTGAGTAGATTCAATTGGTTTATAGGTTTAATCATTGATAGGAAAGGGACTAGGTATAATAATTGATGTGATAAGAGGTGTATAAGGTTGTTTAAGTTTTGAAGAGGTGATGGGTAAGATCTATTCAACCACCTAAGGAGTATCAATAAGTGGATAATTGATTAGAGGTAAAAGAGATTTGGGTTCTAACTCAAAATTTGTGGAAATGGTATGAACATCATAATTGAAAGCATGTATTTGAGATAAAGTTTAATGATAATGTTGAACATCCAAGTATCATGATTGAACTTGGGCCATGATGTAGTTATCATCATAAGTTGGAGTTATTGTACATGCTTATGAATCGAAAGGAAATTCAAAAGGTGAGATTCCTAAATTAATAAATTTATGTGGTGACATAATTAAAGGATCTTGAAATAAATTGACCACTTCATAATCATTGCATATGAAGTCATATTTTGTATAGGATGTTTCATGGGTATTGCATGAAGAAAATCAATGATCTCATCTATGATAGGGATAGTATGATCATGAAATAATGAGAAGTGAGGTAGCCATTTCAATATGTAAGGACATAGATTAGTAGTGTTGCATATATTTTACAAGTCTTTGGGCTCATCATCATCAAAATTAGTAAAAGTGACATGTAAATTAGGATTCATATTGAAAATTTTGGGTCAACGGGCACTATTAATATTTGGAATAGTGGGAATTTGATATTGAGATTTAATATTAGGGAGATAAACACTCCATAGGTTAGGATCGACCTCATGTTTATACCTCTTAACATTATGAAGGAACTTGATACATTGGTTTTCAAAAGAGGAGATACCCCTCATGGGATGAGTCCATGGGCACCCTAAGAGTATATTATAAGATAATTATAAATTGAGGACCATCATATAAGTTCTATAGTTTTGGGTCCAATAATAAGAGGGAGCTAAATACAACCAAATAGATTTTGATGAGTCTTGTCAAGTCCATGACATGTCAAATGAAATTGTTTGAGATGATCTTTATAATAGATAAGTTGTTTAATGAGCTAGAGATATGTGACATTAATGTTGAACCCTTTATCTAATAATAATTTATGAATGAGTGTGGTATTAATAGATATTTTTATAAAGAGAGGTGAATCATTAGCCCAGAATAAAATTTCATCATTGATCATGTCTTCTTCAAAGAAGTCTATGGAAGGTTTTGAAGAAGGACAAATGGATTCAATGGTATGTAGTTATGTTGGTTGAGGTCCATGAGAGGAAGTTTCCTCTTATAAGGGAGAAGGCTCTTCAATTTATTTAATTTTTTGTATTAAGAACTTATGATGATAAGGAGAGGTATGAACTAAATCCTTGAGATGATTTTTTTCAAGGCATAGAGTTGAGTTTTTCTAGGAAGTTCCAATGGGGTTTGGAAGAATAAGAAATAACATGAGGCTTAGAAGGTAAAATAGGTTTAGGAATAAGTGAATTGATTGGAGGTTTAGAGGGAGGAGGTAGATACTCATCAGTTTCTAAAGATAAGTGAGTAGTAGTATCTTTGAGAAGTTTCTCTTCTAAAGATAGTTTCTTTAGTTTATTGATAGGATCCTTGTGGGTTGGTTAACATCGATAATTGACCATAACCACATATACATATTGCTAATTGGTGTAATATTCATCATAATCAGTGTTAGTCACATAAATATCCTTGTTTTCTTGTTAAGGGTTAGATGTATAGAAATATTTTGGGTTATTAGAACAATAATCTTTGGGAGATTTTCTCTTTTGAGAAGCATTAATGTAATCTTGATGATAAATTTTTATCATGGCACCATGATTAAATGAACCACCAAACATAAAATAAATAAATAAATTTGTAATCCCTCTACATGTTTCATGCAAATGACCTATATCATCATGGAACCCAGAAACTTGATAAAGATCATACCATTTATGCAGATTATTTGTGTACATGAATGGTTTAGAGAGCACTAAAAATTATTTCCTTTATTCCATGGTTAATCATGTATGACAAGGTTGGGGATTGTCATATTTGACTACTCATGGTTTGGGTTGAGGAGGATTTATAATTATCATATTGGTTAAATGTTGAAAATATCCCTTAATGATTTTAACATTAGGTTCAAACTATTTCATTAAGAATTCTTGGTGTTTAGCTTGATCAAGATATTTATTTAACATTTGGGGAGTGAAAGTTTGAACCTTATATTGGAGTGAAGGTATAAATTTTTTTATAAATATTTTTTTAAAAATTCCATCAGTCATGTTGTGATCAGCCTTGCGAGCTAAATATTTCCATCATTTGATAAAATCATGTGCTGATTTGATGGGAGATTCCTTAACATTGATGAAATGACTACAAATTTTTTTGGGAAGATCATTATGTTGAAACTCTTTAACTAGAGGATTGACTAAATCTTATAGTTGCCATATGTAATATTATGTAAGTTGTTTATATAATTCTAATACATCACTGATGAAATTTTTAACTAGAAGTTTGGTTTTGGTAAAGTATTAATTTGTATCCACTCTTTGTAAAGATTATCGAATGCTTTAATAAATGGTGTAGGGTATTTATTCCCATCATATTTAATAGTTGAAGATATATTACCAATATCAATAAAATAAATGAAAGGGTTTAAAGGATCATTTTGGATGTGTTCAAACATCTTATTATCCATTAATCTCATATGTTTGGGTGATTTAAACCATGTTTCAATTGAAAGATGAGAGAGGATAAGAGGTGCTCCCAAAGTGAGGGTCCTCTTGTGAAGTAAAGGTAGGAAGAAAATAGAATCCCATATAGTGTATAAATGGATTTAATTTGTCCAAATAGATTATAATACGGGATTTATTGATGCTCTAAGAAAGAATATTAGATCAGGCAATGAGAGTGAAAAATAGAGATAAGGTCAGACAAAAATAAACTAGTATCTTCCAATAGGTACAGAGTTGATTGGGTTGATAGAATATGTGAAGAAAACTCACATAATAGGAAAATGAAAGGACAAAGTTGAGTGGGTAAATTATGTGTTGGAAAGGATACAAGTGAAAATAAGATAAATAGTTACATAATCATATGGGTTGATAGTATACTACTAAATAGAGAATAGGCTAAAAATAATAAGACATGGCTAAATAGATCAACTATGTACTACTTAGATAGGGGCTAAATAGGAAGATAAATAGACATAATTAGATAGGTAAACTATGTAAACTATGTAGATATGAAGAATAGTCTCTAAGAGACTATGTCAATAGGGATCACAATGTTTTGAAAATAGGTAAAGGTTTTCAAGATAATATTTGAACAAATGAAATTAAGCACACAAGTAATTGGATCAATGTCATTGATCTAATTAGAACACACATGACAAACCTTCACCAATGTTGGCTAATGTAAGTTTTTAAATAAAAAATACAATGATCAAAGAGAAAGTAGTAACTTGAAACTAAATGCTAACTAATTAGTCATTCCTAAATGTTATTAAGTTATAATGAAGTTTAATTTTAATGTGATTGGGAAATTGACTGTAATGAGGAACTAGAAAGAAATATAAGGTTGGTTTCAATAAGTTTAGGCTAAAATGGATCTATATTGGCAATGCTATTGGATTTGTATTGAGGCCTACCCCCTCACTTCATAATCCTATAATGATAAGAGTGTCAGATAATTTTCTAATATATACCATCAACCACATGTTTATAATTGGCCAAAAAACTAGGTTAGCTTTCCCCTTAGTGATGAAATCTAAGTAGGTAGACCTTTGAAGACAAATGTTTAATGATTTTTGTATGTAAAGTGATTTGGAAGTGTGTACATAAGAGAAAAATAGTGTGACAATCAATAATTTGAAAAACCACCTAAATAATTTATGTTTTTAACTCTAAGCATGAAAGCAATTGAAAGCAAAAGTGAACTAATTACTAGCAAAAAGGGGCTAATTTGTTGATTGTGAAGAGTAAAAAATCAGTTCAAGTGATACTATATACAAATAGTGTAGAATATAGTCAATTAGGTCACTAATATTTTGTATAATAAAAATCTAAAATAACATAGTTGAATAGATTATTTGTCTTCTAGATATAAAATAGGGTATAGAACTATGTCAAGTGAGTCAAACTAGTTGGTTGTAGGGTTGTAGTATTATAGACTACAAACTTGTGAAAAAGGTTTTGAAACATAACAATTAAAATGATAGAGAAGGCAAAAATGAACCTTAGTGTGTTTTAAGATGTTTAAATTACAAAATTTTATGCTATGATTCTCAAATTTTGATTCAAAACTTTTACTAATAGAGTTGACTGGTTCAACAAAGTTTTCAAAACCTTTTCAAAAAAAGTTGTGAATAGAGTCAATTGGATTGACTATGTTTGAAGACTTGTATTCTAAAAGAGAAGAATTATGAATAAAGTCAATTGGTTTAACTATGTAGGTGTATACACCTTAAATTGGTCAACCAACCACACATATCATGTCTTTCATAGTCCTTTTCATATGAGAATCCAATTAGAGAATATGAGGCTTGTTCACATTAACCATGTCTTTTTCTTAATTTATATTGCTCTTGTTTCATGATTGAGTCACCTTTTTGTCCATAACTAATCATCTAAAACATTTTGACCAGTCATTTGACCTCATCTAGGTAGTATTATTCATTTTAATTTTATCCCCCCATGTCTTGAGCCTATAGGACATGAGTTTTGGGATTGGAATATAGCATTGGACCCTAGGGTGTCCCATTTTTGGTGCTCCTATATAATCACATTTTAAGTCCCATTGATCATTTATCTTCACTTAATATGTCTTAAACCCTTATTAACCCCTCTATTAAGTTTTGATATTCTTTTATATGTTGGATAATGTGAATAAAACTCTTAAATTCAAAATAAAGAGTCTCATATATAAAGGACTTCATAAGGCATTTTATATCTAGTAATTACTACTTTAGCATAATACATAATTATAAATCAGTCAATAGTATAGCTCAGGATTCTACATCACACATAGATTTGCATGCTTAATCAAGGAGGGGCATAGAAAAAAGTTCATTCTTGCATCTATTGTGCATGTTGATTATGAACATTCCCTAAGGGATAACTGCATTTGATCTGAGACCCTAGTTTAAGAATTAATGTAGACAATGATTAGGATAGCAAGGGTTCTAGATCATGTGATCATAATTCCCCTAACCTAGTTTTTCCCTTTTTATTTTGATGTATTCTTTGTTTTTTGTGTAGATAAAACAAGGTTTGAAGATTAAAATAGATCTATAGTGAGCTCCATTGACATTCAACACCCAAAATTTCATAGGTAGGCTCACATAGGGATAGTGAACAAAACCTAGAAAACATAGATCTCTATGACTAGTTTACATAATAGTGGCAGAAGTGGATAATAAAACTAGACCTCAAAGTGTCATATATTTTATGCTCTTGTTTTTTAACTGAATGAAATCTAGATCTAGGTTCTTGGCATCTTCCCAGTCATATATAGTAATTTTTCGGTTTTGAAACAATCATCTCAGTCTATTTTTCTAGATAAATTACTTCTCTTCCCTATATAACTAATTTGATATAAATCTATATTTTACTATATTTAATTACATTTTCTCCCTTACTCCATATCCTTTATTATTTAGGAAATAAGACCCTAGTTTCCCAACAATAATAAAATAGTATGCATATCTTTAATTAAAAAATGACTTTGTTGAACTAATTGATCCAGTCACTTATATTTGGAGAAGACCTACACATATTGAACAAAGTTATTTTGGAGTGACTATGTGTTAAACCTATGCATATAATATTATAACTATTTTTATGGGTTATATATAGTACTACAAAAATAAAATTATATAAAATGACGATAAAATTAAAGCATGGAATAGAACTTACAATGGTTTTATTCATGTCGCATTCACCAAAATGTATACAAAGGGAAATATAGTTGATCTATTAATCAATCCTAGCTTAGATAAGATAAATCCTACTTACACTTTTGATTATTGATGCATTATATATTTGAGGTCATGACCAAGATGGATTTTCTATACCTAACCAAGGGATATCTTACCACAATAAGATCACTAGATAAGGTTCTAAAGTCTTTATTCAAGAAACACCATGTAATAACCCAATTTAGGTCTTATGTTTTCATATTCACAAAGTAAATATCAAGTAAAGCAAAATCTAATCTAGTTCTCACCAAATCTTATGGAACAAAGTGGGGGTAATAAACATAAAAATTAAACATGTATAAAAGAAGCCTAATTTTGTTATTTATAGGTAAAACCCTAATGCATGGAGAGAAAAATATATTCAAAACCCATTACTTATGCTACTTCTATCTATTAAAATATAGGATCAAAGTTAGAGATACTTACCTTAAACATGAAGCTACCGATACTCAATCTCTTTACTAGCCAAACTTGCTTTGAAATAAGTTGTTTTGGTTTGTAAGGACCAATAATAAAGACAAAATCATCTAAGACTTTTCCATAAGACAAGATTATTATCCAAGCATAAACCTTAGGCTGTAACTTCTCAAGTGGAATGGTGAAAGAGTATATTGTAAAGAAGTGCACATGAATAATTAAATTTTATCTCTCTGTTAATAAATGGTGAAATGAATGTGTATATATAGCTGAATATAACCCTAAAACTTCTTAAAAATTTTCTTATAGGGTTAAGATAATTGATTTTGTATCATTATTTCCTAAAAATAAGTTAGGTCTTAGTCTACATCATCAAGAGCCAACATAGGCCCATATCATGCTTGTATCAATTTGAGTACAAGGTTGATGGGGTTGATAGTGTAATTATTGACCAAATTTTAAACTCAAGTAAAAATTGGTCACTCACTCTAGGTCTAAACCTTATAAGGTTTTTAAAATATTATCATGGTATTAAACGGTCTCAAATAGTTCCATATGCTTATACTTGTCCTTATCTAGCATTATCTAAAGTTTGACCTTATGTTCACTTTTTATAGTGAAATGGGTCAATTTCAAGGACTTGAGATTGTCAAACATGTTCAAAGATTTAATATGGTTTATGTTCATTATAAAATTTTATTTATTTTTCATTGAGATCATAATATTATGCATCAACCTTTTTTTGACTCTCATATGCAAAAATGACAATTTGGCCACCTGTTGGCCCATGTGGAAGACTTATATGTACCATATTCAAATACAAACGTTTTAATAAGATATGATATGTATCTTAAGTAATAATTTGGTTAGATAATGTTTAGGGATGATCAAATACTAACAACACCTATACTTCAATGTCTAAGCTAAGAAAAATGACACTTAAACACTTTTGGGTGCTTTTATAACCTTCAAAGATCATATTTTAGTTGGAAATGGATTTAAAGTGTCCCTTTGGCTCCTTAAAATAATTTTAAAGCTTTTTAACAAGTTTAGTTTGAACCAAAACTTTAGGTACTCTTTCTCTTCCATCACTATCTTTACAAGCTTAGGAAGGCAAATTTAAAGTGAATGGTATGGCCCAGAGAGAGAGAGAGAGAGAGAGAGGAGAGAGAGAGAGAGAGAGGAGAGAGAGAGAGAGAGAGAGAGAGAGAGAGAGAGAGAGAGAGAGAGAGAGGAGAGAGAGAGAGGAGAGAGAGAGAGAGAGAGAGAGAGAGAGGAGAGAGAGAGAGAGAGAGGAGAGAGAGAGAGAGAGAGAGAGAGAGAGAGAGAACTTTGGCCATTGTTAAGGGTCATAAAAATATTTAAATAAGTGTAATTACTTTATATATTTATGGCCTCTTATTTATGTATAATTTCTAAGAGTGACATCGGGTCATAATGCCCTATCCAATGATGAGGGGTTTCTCTTTTCATCTATTTCTCCAATATAGAATTAGATGGAGAATAATGGTTTTAAGGTTTGTTTTTATAGGTAAATAATATTATTTTTAAGTTGGTTTCATATGTTCTTTCATCTCCATGAAGTGCCTTTAATGAGGAGGGAAAATGTCTCAAGTACAAAGTGTTCAATCACTCCTACTAGAAGTGTTCTATTTTATCTTCATGGTGGTAAATATTAGATGTTACTATGTACCTCATCATCATTATAATACTCCTAACATTCAAATGGTTACATGTTATTCCAATTGGAATGAGATATTGTCTTTGGTCTCTAATTTTTTTGATCTCACAAAGCCTATACAGTATTTGAGCAACTTTTTTTAGGTCTGAGTGTGAATGTTTTGTCTAAGTGTCATTGAGAAATCAATTATAACATGAAGAAGATACCAATTAACCATTGAGAGTCATATGGAATGATGTTTATGACATAATTTTATCTTAAATAAAGTGATAATGGGATGTTTTAGTCACACATGCCTCTAGGTTTATAATTAGACATTCATGAGTCCAAGTTTATGATAGAAGTGTTTGACAACATGAAGATAGATCCTAATTTCTTTGACATACATTTAGATATGTCTATTTCCTTTGAATGTAAATAAATAAATTTTGAGAAAATGTGGTTCTTTAAACTCACGTAAACCATTGGATAAACAATCATATTCACCTTAAGGAACATTTGATGAAAAGGTGATATCCCCTTGAAATGTGTAAATTCTTTGAAGAGATAACACAGGGTTCTTAAGGAAAGAATGGTATATGGAGTCAACAAGGAAGATAGAGGTAAACCTTCAAGAACAATACGTAATGAATAAGGATAATTTAAATAGTGAATTTTATTATTTATTTAGAGAGGGATTAGGTGAATTTTTTGAGCTACTAATGGGATGAACTATCTTCAGTACCAATGGCATCATATGCTAATGCAAAATAATAACTAGATGATCAAAAACTCCCAAAAAAGTACCACTTAGATCCAAGATTCATATGGGTAAATATAGAGAGTGTATGGAGTTCTAGGGTTTGAAATCTATGGGAAAGTTGAGAATAATTAAATAACAAAAAGCATATGTTTGATGTACCTTTTGAGATAACAAGAGATGAAGATAATGTAGGTCTAGTCATTGTTTACATAGTCAAAATCACTGATAATGATGCTCAATCCAGGGAGTGAATAATTTTAAGTGACATAAGGTATGATAGGACTATTATGAAAGGTTAAGTTAACCTTTTCAAACAAAAAAATGGGACCCTATAGTGGCATCTCATGATGAATACCTATAAATACTATATGAACTCAAGGACCTCTTCCACACATTACATACCTAAAATTAATATCTAAACCCTTGGAAGAGATTGATATATTTAATTTTAATTATTTTTTTGGCATTAATATAATCCTTGGTGAGCTCACTAAAGTGTATACAGTCAAATACCTTAACAAGCTCTTACAAGCTACAATGAGATCAAACTGGTCCTAGCTTATAGAAGGGGCAAAGGTATATGAAACTATTATAAGAACCTAATTGAAAATTTAAAAAATTAAAAGGAAATTGATAAATTAATTTTTATAAAATATGGAGACCTAAAAATCCAAAAAACATAGTCATAACCCTAAATTGGGTATTTATAGGTTTCAAGCTCAAGGATGTTGGTTCTAAGCCTAAGTAAAGAGATAAGTACATAAAAATAGCACTAGGGTTACCAAAAATAGGCAAAATATTCATAGTTTCATTTTAAAATATAAATAAATATGTTTAAATGATAATTAAGGTTGGTTAAACTATGTTCTAAACCCCATACACATTCAAAAGGCAACCTACAAGTCTGCCTACATAGGAGAGCTTTTGCTTAGATTGAGAATGGTAAAGTACTGTGCATAGGTATGAAAGAGTGAAGGTCATTTTATAATTGTTTTAAAAATTTAATAAACATATTATTTGAGCCAATCAAATCAAATATAAAGGTGGAAATTTCAAAACATAGTCTAGACCTAATGAAAAATAGGACACACATAGGCAAATCTAGCTAGTCATGAGAGAGATGGATGTTTGAGGTCTCTATAGGCATGATCACACTTTGTGTATGGATAAATTAGATGCTTTTAGTGTAAAAATACATACATGGTCACTTAAAATCCACACAAGTAGTAGGCTTGCTCACTATTTCATTTTAGACCTTGCTCACTCTATTGGCAAGGGGTGCTCTTAAGACCAAGGGGTCTATTTGAACTCAAAATTATAAGATAAGAATGTAAAACCCAATTTATGTCCATTTAGGTAATAAATAAACATATTTGGAGTCTCAATGTACTTGAATTTTGAACAAAAACTCAATTTTTAACCCAAATACACTTGATGACTAACAAAGAGGTGACAAGCCTTAAACCCCAAACCCTTTGACCAGTACACCAGATGAATATAGTGTGATAATTAATATTTTTAATGAACTTAAAAACATGTGGAATATTATTTTGGAGATTTATTAATCTCTCCCAATAATTAGATTGAGGTTTTAGGCCTAAAACTCAACTTAGACCTATCTTGAGTTTAAAAGAGCTTAGTCTACTACCCAATGAGAAAATTCATATAGTCACACCATCTCTCACACTTTTCATGGGAATATAATAAATTTTTAATATGTGTGGGTGTCATTAAATAAATTTTTTTGAAGTTTAATTAGGCCAATTTATGGCCTATGCTTTATGAATGATCATTAAGACCCCAAACACGTCTTAAACCCTCCTAAAACCTTGATAGTGACCAAGTAGAACAAATGGAAATTTAAATCACATTTAACTATATATTTTGATCATAAATACTCTTTAATATTGTTTATAACTACAATTAGTTTATCCAAATTTACCTTGTTCATAATTATAGTTGTACAAACTATAGTAAATACCCTATTTTTCATTCTTCTTGATGTTTTTCAAGGGTGTTGAGTAAGATACATATTACCAATCATTGTATGAGGTCATTTTGGATGTATAATAAATATTAAATCTCAAATATATTAATATTATATTATGTATGTGGTCAAACTTGTCTCATTTTCCAAGATAATCTCAAATAGGTCTAAAACGAGACTAGGTAGCAAGGTCATTTCACTGTTTGCATACTTCCATAAGGTCTCAAGACCTTAAATTTGACATGAATGTTTGTTATATAATATTTAAAGTTAATAACATTATTTTTTGTTATTTAAAATGTGTGGGATAAGTATATAGTAGTAAAATAGGGTCTTAAGCACAGAGACTTAAGTGAGGCCTAATTAAAGAGAGAGAAAGGTAGAAAAGATGGACTTACACTCATAATATGGACATGAAACTCGAAATAAATTTTTAAGTACATAATGGGTCCTATAATATGCCACTTTTTTGTCATTATTATCTATAAATTCTCCTAGACAAGGTTTTGTTTAGGTTTTTTAGGGCTATAAAGAAACTAGGCCTAGTGAGGGCTTGATGAGCAAAATAGAGTTTTGGGAATTTTTACATGAACTAAAATGTTTTTTTATGTATAAAATCATATTTTAATACCACCCATGGTGAAATAATGACTTTAATAATATTAACTTGAGATTTGAGCCCCTTAGACTAAGCTGGGCATGAGAAATAAAATGTTTCAAGACACCTATACACATGAATGATGGAATGTCAGATCAGAGGAGTTTATTAAGGCATGATAGGTATAAAATTAGTTTAATGAGATAATTTCATGGTGAATTAATTATTTATAATTCCATTTATCCCTATTTTTATGTAAAAAAGGGTAATTTTCAAGAATCTATTCATAGTGTCAAGCCAATTTCTAACTCCTATGCCACATGAAGGGTTAGAGCATATTCAATAGTGAGACACATGGATTTATAAGTCTATATATTACTATTACATAACCCCATTTATTTTTTTAACTCACATGGAATTTTTTTATCTTATTCTATTATGCCTCTCTCTCTCTCTCTCTCTCTCTCTCTCTCTCTCTCTCTCTCTCTCTCTCCTCTCTCTCTCTCTCTCTCTCTCTCTCTCTCTCTCTCTCTCTCTCTCTCTCTACACTTATCTATAAAATTAGCCAATTTTGGCTTTGTAAACAATCCACATTTGGTATGGAGAAGCACTACTAGTTTGAGTATTATTTTTCACTTTGAATAAAATATTTAAAACTATTTTTTAGTTCTTAAATTATTTTCTATGTGTGTGATTTATTACATAGATTAATGATAAGTCATAATCAACTATCCTTATGTTCACCTTATTCTTTCATGTTTTATGCAAGTAGTCTAATATCTAATAGGTGACATGAAGTGTAGTTAGTTTTATTATATGTAATTAAGTATAAGGAATAATAGTAGTTTATAAAATCATACTTATTATTTATCCAACTTGATAAGTTAATTGCATCTTACCTTCATATTGAAATACTTATGGTAGAGAAACCCTGGATGTTGAGATCAATTTTTTGAATCACCTTTGATAGTTCAAGTTCATTGTCATCTTGTGGAGTTTAACTTGGTGAATCACCTCAATAGGTTAGGATTTATTCATGTTTTATCTCTTATTTTTCATTCCAACAAGTTAGTATCATAGGTGATGATCTTAAATAGATATCTCAAGTGAGCTAGCTATTTATCCCCACTATATACAACCCATAGATCTAGGGGTAATCCCATTATTTAAATTAATTAATATAGGCTTCAAATACCTATAAAATGGTGAAAATTTGAGTGACAATAGTAATAAAATCCATCAAAATATGTTTTAGTATTAGGAATGGGATAAGTTAGGTGGTGAAAACTTGGATGAGTGTGCAAGAGAGGATATAAGTCTTAGGGAAGTGTATATGATATGGTTGGATTGATATAAATTTTTCATATAGGGTAAAACAAACTTGAAAATCACCAATGGTATACCTACTCCTTTCCCATTACACCCTTTAAGGCATGCACTCAGATAGATTGAGACTCGATAGGTTCCTACAAGAGAAAAACATCAATAATTGATAAAGTTTTAAAATATTATGTGTATATAGTTACTACTTGTAACCTTTTGGGTTTTTTTTTCCTTTACTCTAATTTGTTTATATCTAATTTATATTTTGTTTCTCTTTGTCAAATTATTAAACCCTATCTTCCTTTCCCTTGGAGTGATTTTGGAAAAAATAGGTTAGTGGGCACATTTTAGTGAGATTCGATAAGGTTACCTCTATGAATGATCACTACATACATAACCAATACTTTTAAGGGGGCCTTGAACTTATGTATTTACAATGTGTGTGCATAAGGATACAATGTGTGAGTATTGAGTACATAAAGTGAATTAGATTTTAACTTGGAAAATATGGCTCATAAAATTCTCCTTCAATACTTTAGACTTGTAGATGGTTAGTCCCTATGGCTAGTAATGAAATAGGAAAGAATAGGGAATATTTTCTCACTTGAATGCTTAATCAAATGCCTTTTATAAGTTACCTTATAAGTTTATAGTTCTATGCTAGGTGAGTGATTAATGAGGATTTATATTTTATATATACAAATACCCTTCATAAATATCTCTCAATAAATCACTTATTCTAACCATAAGGATAAATTTCATTTGAAAATTTGATGACTTTAGAGCATAGGACACCTAATTTGGCACATGACACTAGTGTCAATGTAGGTATTTGTCTAGGATGAAAGTGTTTTTGAATCAATAAAATAGGTACATATCCAAAACTTATAGAGGATGATAATAATTAGGTTTATATATTTCTAAGCAACATAGAAGGCTTGGTCATAAACATAACATATGGCCAGACTAATATATAAGAAATAGGAAAAGAGATAGTGGATGCAAGCCTTCAGTGGTGGGAAGGTCTAGGAACTCAAGGGTATAACCATGAGAAATAATTTCTAAGTGTAAAATACTAAAATTATATTTAATTCATATTTAGTATCTATAGACACCATATTTTAAAATTAATTTTTAAGTTTTGTTTTTATAATTATATTTATTACAAACCTTTTTTTCTTAAACTTCCTCTTGGTTTTATTGGGGTGGTTGACTATTTGTTTTGGACATTATAAACCATTTATAATGGATATGCATGGTGTATATTGTTTGATTCAATTTATTATATTCACAATCACATGATCCTTTAACTTAATCTATAATATATTTAAATTGTATATAATAAATAGTGTCAAATAATTTTGTAACCATTTTAAGGTTGAAACTAATTATGAAGAATCTTTAGGCTATATTAGTATTTCAAGTGTAACTTATTTTATCCTTCCTCAAGGTTTTGATAGCTACCATCCCTCTAAATGGGTCCATGATATAACTATTCCAAGAGGAAGGGTGATCCATCCTATACTATAAAGTGGAGGTCATTATAATGTTCCTCTTTATCCCCATCCACCTCCCACAAATCTTCCTAATGCCATTTATATGCATATTCAATCAAAATTTTGAATGATTTGAACTTTTAAAACCATACTAGATCATATTTTTACTTTTAAGGAGTCTATATAGGAGTTACCAAAGAAAATATGTCAAAATATTTCATCCATTGAGGATAAGATTGAATATCTAAAGAATCTTCTATATACTAGTGTAAATTGCATATATACTAGTGTAAATTGCATCTATACGTCTCCATTAAAGAATTTTGTACCTAAAAATAGTTCATCTCAACTATGGGTTATGATGAAATAGTAATATAAAACTACTAGTAAAAATATAATGGGCATGCTTCAAAATAAGTTGACCACTTGACCTCCTATGCATCCTATTAACAGATCCAAATATTATTGTTCCTACCATATAATACATATAAATCAAAAAAATAATTATTAGGATTTAAAGAGGAGAATAAAAAAAATTATTGATATTTTTTTATCCTACATTAGATAAATTCTTTAAATCACCACCAATTTGAGCGCACATCCTATAAGTGAGCACCCTACTCCAATTGTGATTACATATTATATTGAACAATTAGACAAAGAATAGTTTTAAAAAAAATAAAAAATACATAAATAAAATTTGCATAAGGAACAATATGAAAAGGAAAGATTAAATCAATAAAAATTACAATGACATAAATTATTAAAATATAAGTTGTAAAAATAAGTGTAGGATAAAGAGAAAAGTATACTTAAGAAGATAAAATTAACAAATTAGATATATTTATTATGAATCACAACATTGTAACTAAAAAACATATGTGGAAATAATAATAGACATGTCTTTTAAGTGCATGTGCTCATGTCATAATATGTATGTATGAATATAGGTGGTCATGTTGACTCAAGGTAAGCTATAATATGTATAGCTAGTCAATATGCAAGGGTGAAAAATTGGTATGCCAAAAATAATTTTCACTTGGATGATGATCTTGTAAAATGTGTATCATAATAAAATAAATATTATATATTTTTAGGTCAAGATTTTAAAAAAAAAAATACAAATTGAAAACAAAGCCAAGGGATAGAAAAATGACCAATACAATGCATATGTATCAAAATACAATAATAGAGAGACTAATTAAGCTATAAAAATTAATAATACTTGTACAAAGTATTATATTTATACTCATCAAATATTCCATCTAGGGATGATCATATGTGCTTTATGTATTTTATGTGTCATAATCTTCTAGTATATTTTCATGTTCGTCTTATAATTTAGACATATCATTCCAATCATCTCATTTATGTGTAGTAAGATATCTAAAACTGATTACAGCATATTATGGAATTAGTTTATTAAATCTATGTTGTTATTAATTATGTTATGTGCAATTAATATCACACACCTTTAGTGTGATTACATGAGATATGTTTGCTTGAGTATTAGTTGAATAAATGATTTACTCTTTACTCTTACTCTAAATATTTTCCCTCTATTGAAATGGTAACAAATTAGATATATTTATTATTTATTATGTCTATTATTAAATATATTTTTGTGGGCGGGGGGTGGGAGGGGGGGGGGGGGGGGGGGTGGGGGGGTGGGGGGTACATTTGTTGATTTCACTTTCTCTGCATTGTCATGATATTACATTTGGTACAAATTATGCCTTAACATAGTTATGAATTATTTTTTTCCTTGCCATTCCTATATTTTTAAATTTTTTCTACTTGGCCTTACTTGACTATATATATATACATTTAAAAAAAATTAAATATTTAATAATTAAATCTAAATAATAAAAAATAGGACCTATATCTATCATTTTTTACTTTTTTACATGATTTATGCTTCATTATTTATGGTAGAATATGTATTTAGTTTTTTCTAACCACATGCATTTCATGGTATACATGAGTGATATACAATACATACAAGTTTAATATGTCATGGAAACACATATACAATACATTCGTACATTGAAGAGATAATTTCCTACATTAGGGGCATGCTTTCATTGGAGACATTTTTAATTTACAAAGGTTTTATTATTCTATGACTATCTCTATTGATCATATTGAGAAACTTTATAATGATGTTACGTGAGTTTCTCTAACTCATAATACTTAGATTGATATTTTATTATATATTTTGTTGTTATATTAGTGATAATGACATAGATTTATTATGTAGATTAACCTTGCTTATTTTATTCATGATTGATTTTTCTATGTGCAATATGATGTGATGCTTGCTTTTTTATTACATTGTGTGAATATTTATTTTTTCTCTACTTTACTCTAATTCTATGTCACATTTTATTTTCCTTTATGTGTGCCTCTTGATTTGTGACATCAAATTATAAATTTTGTGTGGATATTTCCTTTTATGAAATTTTATTATTCATTGTTGTGTGGATATTTCCTTGTAATAAATTGAGTGTTAGTATGTGCATCATGGCCATGCCATTATGTGTGACATTGTTTTCTGTGTGTAAAAATCAGGGAATTTATGTTGAGATTATTTATGTCATGATCCATCCCTATTCTTATATGAAACACCATGATACATATAATGCAATTTATAAATATTTATTACTTATTTTTTAGATGTTCATCAACATATTGAATATTCACTATTGTTTAATGTTCCTTTTTATTAAAAAATGAAATGATAAGAGTAAATGAAATATTTAAAAGTAATTTATATTTACAAAAATATACATATCTAAATGTGAAATATATAATTTATAGAATTGTAAATGAGATAAAACTAGTAAATTGGCAAAAGATATGAAAACTTAATTTGTATTTGATTTATTATTGACTATTTAGACTGACTATGGATGGAAAACAAGTAGAAATATCTATGAATTATCTCACATTTTAATGTATAAATTCAAATTATGATAGGATAAATAAGCAATAGGAGGAAAAGGACACACTTCAATTTAGTCTAATGATTGTAATCATGTCTTCGTTGATTGTGTGACTAGTTTTATTATGTAGGTGTGTGTTCATGTATGTGAAGTTTGAATGTTTATTTGTGTGTCCCAATTTGTCATGAAAAATACCTAAAAAATAAAAACCCTAGCTCAGGTAATAAAATAATTTTAGACTAAGTTTATGAATATTATAATAATTAATAATTAGAATTAGAAATAATATTGCTCTTTTTCTCAATATGTAGTATAATTTTTAAGTGATTGCTAGATGTGTTCGAAGAGGCATTGATGTGATTATATAGAGGAATATTTTTAATATTTATGTAGGTGTGTGTTCATGTATGTGAAGTTTGAATGTTTATTTGTGTGTCCCAATTTGTCATGCAAAATACCTAAAAAATAAAAACCCTAGCTCAGGTAATAAAATAATTTTAGACTAAGTTTATGAATATTATAATAATTAATAATTAGAATTAGAAATAATATTGCTCTTTTTCTCAATATGTAGTATAATTTTTAAGTGATTGCTAGATGTGTTCGAAGAGGCATTGATGTGATTGATGTGATTATATAGAGGCATTGATGTGATTATATAGAGGAATATTTCTAAAAGTGTGGGAGGGGTAATATGAAATGTTCCAAATTAAAAATTTTACCAATGGAGTGTGGGGGATAAATCCACATTAGTGGACAAGACCACACTGTGACCTTGTCCGTCCTAGTGTGGCCTTATCCTAGATAGATAGAGACTATTGGAGCTAGTATAATAGGAACTTATAAAAAAAATATATATGTATTAATTATGTTATGAGTTGTTATAAGAAAAAAATTATAATATTTAACACTAATAAATATTTCAAGTTATCGGAATGGTGAATATACCAAGGGTATGTATGTCAATATTAAACTTTATCAAGAAATTAATGATTAAATTTGAGTGTATAAATTTTCCCCACTTTATTTTAGTGATGAAATTAATGGAAATTAATAGAATAAAATATGTTTTCACTTAAGTGTGTATACAGACTTTGTATTTTTATGTCAAACTTGATCATGCAAAATGCCTTAATTTGAAACCTACAACAATGCCATTGGAAGTAGTTATTATGAATATTTAAAAGTTGAAAATCTAAAAATTAAAATTTTAAATTTTAAAAGAGATAAATGAATGTATAAAAATAAAAGACTATGAAATATAATTTCCATGTAACTTATAAATGGATAAGTACATTCCCCCTTGTTGAGGAATTTGGAGAAATATTTAACCTATAAAATATTAAGAGTGATTAAGTCTCAATTTTTTAAACTAGTGAAATCCTTTGAGTTGAAATATTTTATTCTCTAACTCTCATTTGAATGGGTATATTATTCTTTAAAATAATTTAAGGGTTGGAACCACCAAATGTACCTCACTACGTAGAAAAAGTGCAATCATAGGAATTGAGTGTCAATAAAATCTAACATGACCCATTTGTAACACGAAGATGGATCACACCACTAGAAATGTATATATATTTAAATTAAACTTTGAAACTTTTCAACTTAAAAATTTTGAACATGATAAATTTAAAATTTACATGTAGTACCATGAACATGAATGAATATCAGGCCCCATGTATTGTGTTGAATTCATATTGAATGCCATTTAACTTTGTAACTTTTGAAATTTACAACTTGTGAGTATTTTAAACATATAAATAATATATTTAAGAAATCATGCACATGTTTGGAATGTGTACCCATAATATTAAAATGATAAATTATATTGAAATATGAAAAATGTATATTGTCATAAATATGAAATTTTTTGGTCATGAGTATTGAGTTTTCAAAGCAATACCATTATTTATTTATCATTTTTGAAATGAAATATGTATCCACCAAGTCACTCATCTCAAAATAATTCATATGTGAAATATATAATCATGTAGCATCACTTTGAATGTTTATATTTAAATTCATTATACCATTGGACATGACATCGAAGTATACATGAAACATGTGTTAGATAGATAAAAAATTGAACCACATAAGAAACATATACATGATATGTATCATGGGAACAAAGTAAGAGTATTTAATCATGTAACCATGGTATCAAGCAACTAACATAAAAAATATCATACAATGCCACACAATTTGCATATAATGTCACATAGAAGGCCCAAAGGATGCATACAAAGTATGTGTGTGTTTCATAACCATATAAGGCCAAAAGACACACTCAAATGGAATGATGATTCCATGTAACTAATAACATGTATATTTATATTATATACACAATAAGAAATAAAGTACTAAATTTTCATTTGGTAAATTGAGAAAGAAGCATAAAGTAAATGAGACTATTATAAATCAACCAATACTAAAATGGGTGTTAAAACATAGTATGATAATAAGGAAGGAAAGTCATGTTCCCTATATGTATGTTTAAAAATAATTATATCAATGTAGATAAGGATGATCAAACCCCCAATGGGTAAGAATGTGTGTGATCATGGATAATGTAGATAAATATGTGATCATGTAAATTCAATGAAATCCATATTATGCTATATATGTAATATAAATCAAGAATAAGCACTAAATGCATTTGTAAGATAAATGTTTTGAATTTTTCTAATCAGTCTTAAGGATTATTAAGGCAAGTTCCTAAAGTGAAAACAAATACAGGCTATAGGAATGCATGTAATTTGGGATAGAATAATTAGAAATGAATTAAAATAAAGAGTTATGTATGAAGGATAATATGTATATAAATAATCAAGATAATTCACCAATCAATAGATGAGGAAGAAGTAGAAGATTTCGTCCAACCAATAATCTTATCAAGTGGATGCAAATATGTATACCCAACTTCATTACATGAAGGAATAACTTCATGTGGATAGGATATATCAACTGTATATGCCTTTAAATCTAAATTATGATCATATTTTATAATATAATATTTTGAATAATTATTCATATACCCATGTAAACCTATATCACTATGTGTAATAAGATAAGATGTAACAACCTATTCATGTGATGAATCTCTTTTAATAACTTATGGATCTCTAAGAGATGAAGACATATTATGCTTTTGAGATTTTACCATTATTTTTAAATCTAATTTCATATACTCATGTGTGACTATATCATTATTACTAGTATATGGAGAAACTAATTTTGTAATATGCCCATGTGTAACTATACCATGTGCATAATTAGATGGATAAATTGATTATGTAATATGCTCTTGAATAGTTCGATATAATATTTCATTACCATTTTTATCAATGTATGTTCCTTATTAATATTATATGGTAGGATTAAATACCATTAGTTGAAAATGATATTCATATTAGATTTTTGAAATATTGACCACTCAATTACCATGAATGTGTTTGAGTTATTAATGTGATATATAAGGTACTAATATAATATTTTGTATCTAATTGATTCCAAGTACCATATAAAATACCCATATTAATGGCATAACAAAGAATGTAGTGGGCATTGTGAGAGGCCCCAATTGTAAGGGTAGTGTTGACCAAAATGGTCAACCCTACATTTAAAACTTGACATTGTCACGAGTTTATAATTCATTTTATACCTTAATATGTCCTTAATTATATTTTTTCCCCTATTAGTACTATTTAAGTTTAATTTAAAAATTTGAAGGTACAAGACTTCTAAAACCTAGTGTTGTTTCAGGCATTTGTGACCATGGTCAAGTTGGTTCAAGTGCACTAAGTGGTAAAAGAGGGGTCATTTTAGTCATGTCTTAAAATATTTAGGTCACATTAACCCTACTATAGTATAGACTACTCCTCATAAAGGTATAAGTGTCAAATCATAATGTACATCCCACTTGTATGTATTTTATTTCACTTTTATGGCTTCAAAAGGTGGGTTTTGAATGATATAACATGTTAAAGAGAAAATGAAATGTTTGAAAATCCATGAAAGGTATATAAATTCCCTCACTATCTATAAAATCACTTCGCATCCATTATCCATGAGTTTCCAATGTAGATGTGGTAGCTTCAAACCAAAACCAAGTGTTTTCACCAAGTCCATATAGGTGTACTTGTAGTAGATTTCTTTTGAATTCTTACATAGATGTATTTATACCTCCAAAGTGTAAATTTATTATATATAGGAGTTGTAGAGTTTCAATATTGTATAAAGCTCTCCCATTTTTCCATCATTCTTTTTGGTAGCTTGTGCAACATTTCAAGTTTTCACTTAGTACAAATAGGAGAGAGAAATTGATGATCTAATATCTTTGGGAGTGAAAGGGTTTACCTTCATTATCTCATCAATTTAAATTGTCTAAAAATCCATATAATGTTATTTCTGAACAATTGATAAAAATATAGCCACTCCCCTAAGCTTATTTGTTTGTGAAAGGGTTGAGGATTGTAATAATTTTAGTCTATTACTTAACTTTTTGGCAAAAAAATAATTATTTTGTGTTCTCAAGGATACCATAGACTATCTCTATCACCCAAACCCATTTCCCACACGTGCAGGAGTGTCAAAATCCAACAAAATCCAATTTTTCTTCTATTTTTAGATTATGAGTTGAGATTCACCAAGTTGATGGGTTTTAGTGAACTAAGGTGAAAATATTGATGATGTTTGAAATGTTTTGTTAATTCATTATTATATTTCATGTCTCCTTTTCCTCTAAAATCCATAAAGGCATTCATAATCAATCATATCAATCTCTGCAATCCCCCCATGAGGTCAAATCTATAGTTTCACTATACTAGTTATCATAAGCAAAGGGTGTATTATGTATAAGGGTCTTAGTACCTGCAAAATAGATAGTTTATTGCCATTTCATGTGTAAGGTGTATAAATTATACATAAAATAGTAAAATAAAGGATTCCTAAAGGAGATATTTTCAACAATAAATCTCCTCATATGATCAAGGACTCAGTTAAGCCCTTCTAGACATCAGATAGAGGCATGAATTCAATAACAAAAGAAATATAAGATAGATGTAAGGACATCTAAGGAATTATGAATATTAAAGGCTTTGAGAAACACCCCCATGGAATATGAGTCAAATGGAAATCCTCCATGGAAATCAAAATATTTATAAGATAACATCAGTGTCTCTTTGAAATAAATCTTCACCTACAATAATGTCATTATAGCAGGAGTTTGAGAGAGAGGGATATCATGCTATAACACCCAAAATAAGGCTCAATAACACTTAAATTAAGTTTTATGTGCTCAATAATGTATTTTAAACTCCCTAATGAAGGACTTAAGTGATTAAAATGGGTATTTCATGGCTTAATGGAAGATGGTTGAAACTCAATCCAGAACTACCACTTATAATAGTCATCACTACTACATCCAGAATCAAGGTGTTTGAGATGATTCAAAAATTTCATATAGGTGAATATGTGATGGTAATTATGTGAATCCATTCAATAAACTATGATAATAAGGAACCAAACTATGAGTTTCAATCATATTTAGGCCTAGTAGTAATCCCAACTTACCCTAAATATACCTTATAATTGTGAATGACACATTTTTAAGTTGAATATTGGTGACAAATGTAGTCAAAAAATTATGAATATAAACCTTACACCTTATTCATAGTCTCATGTCCTTCCTCTATTTGTACAGAGGTCTGACACAGTCAGCAGTCACCATGAAGCACTTCAAAAGATTTTATGATGGGTGAAGATGAAAAAGATTGGAAGATTGAATGAAAATAAATTAAATAATGGGTAATATAGTGTGACATCATGTGTATTCTCAATACCTTTACCTCATATTCTCCAACACAATAATCTCAGTCTATACAATAGAGCTTGCACCACTTAGTAATTGAGCTTTTAAAGAAGATGGTCTGAGTTTGGATCTTGAATGAGAAATAAAAATAAGTATCCTCAATATGGATGGTGATATATTAAATTTGGATTCACCACCAATTCACTTCACACCTCCACCTCAAACACTGTCTCATGTAAGAGTTCGGTAAACACCTATAGCCCCTTGAGTTGGCATATCCATGTCATGTGAGGAAAATTTGAGTAAGAATGGTATCTCATAGGACTATCAAGCTTGTTATAGGAAGTTAAAGAGGTAAATTATCATAAATTAGTCTTATAAATTTAATTTTATATAAATTAATAATCTTAATAAGGTCTAACATAAGAAACACACCTACATCCAACCCTTTAAGCTACTGTAGTAGGATCTTACAAGAGAATATTACGTATATCATTTAAGGACATAGAAATTGATGAAACCATGATAAAATATACATTATAAAAGGTTTAATGGATTTATTAATATATTTATAAGATATAAAAAAATATTTATCACTAACAAACATGACACTCAGGTCTACACATAGTCAAGTTAGGTTAAGTGCTCATCTACAACAACCTTAATTAGCATAGATGTTTTGTGTCAAGAAATTTAATCTAAGAGGATGGAAATTTTTTTAAGAATTATTATATAATATATATCATAAGGGTGAAAAATAAGGGGTAAATAATACCATTTATTGACCATTCATGATTTAGGTCAAATCACTTACATCCATGCCTGTTTGGCTCATTAGAGAACATGTAGGGAGAGTTATTGCTCAAAATAGTTGAGAAGTGTAAGGTTGTAATGGTTATTATTCAAGGGTAAGAAATATTAATTATAGGATGATACTTAAGTGTATTATATAATTCTTAAAAATCACAATATCACATATAGTAACACCTTATTCAAACCCATAATCAATGTTAAGAGTAAATAGGGTAAGCTACAAGAGACAGAGTTGTGAGTGAAAATAAAAGATGGTGGGATAATGTGAATGGAGGTGAGATAGTATAGGGATACCTGATTATATTTAAGATATAAATTATAAATATTAAACTTTATTATAGTTTTATCAAAGGAACTACGAAGAACCTAATTGCCCAATTAGGCATAGTAGGTTTAAAACTAGCATATGCAAGTTTGTGTATGAAAACTAGAGTAAACTACATGTTTGAATGCATTAAAAGTTTTAAAATGCTAGTGGAAGGGAATAAAAATATTAAAATGTTTTTCAATTATTTTTGTGTCATGAAACATAAGAGGATGCACACTTGTAGACCCATAGGGTTAAAATGGCACAATAAATCCAGAACCCTAGGTAGGCTTAGATGATAGGGTATACAAGGAAAAAGGAATTGATACACCATCATATGAATATAATAACTAATTAAATATAGTTAAAATAAACTCCATTATCTAAAATACCTCAAAGGATAATATAAAATAGGTTATATGTAGGGTTTCTTGATCAAACATAGTCTGTAGGTAGTGGGAAGCTAGTTTGAAACAAAATGGATGGTTTGAAACAACTACAAGCACAAAAAGGCCCTAAAATTTGGTAGGTATGGTCATGATGAACAATAAAAGGTAATAATATATTCAGTTAGATAGGAAGAATAATGTGGATACCCACTATTTTATCTTAGACCAAGGCTTACTTAAGATAATCATTCAATGAGTTGAAAGCACATCCATTTTATAAAGTGTTTACAGAGTAGTTGGGAACTTGAAAATGGTTTTGTTCTAGTGGGATATGATGGATGAAGGTTATTAAAACCCATACATAGGTATAATTCTAATAAAACAATCATAAAACTTAAAGATGAGATAATACAGCTAGATATCTAGGCCTATATATATACCCTAGTGACATTTTGAGACCCCTTCAAGCTATTATAACCAATTGGATGACTAGTGAGGGATGTCAGATAATTTTTAAGACTAGTTAAGGAGGTTTAAATTATATATAAGTGAGTAATTTGGTCCAATTCCCCTCAAACCATGTTTTAACCAATCAACTTACAAACATGTAGTTTGATAGCCATCTTCAAGTGCTCACCTACTCCACCACATAGGTTCTCAATACCAAATATCCTAGGGAAATTCAAGCCTCCATATAGAGGTAAAATTAATTAAAGGGTGTTTATAATTATGTATAATATATTTATGAATGAGTGTTAAGAAATTAAGCACTCAAAAATGGCTTGTAAACTACCCTAGGGTCACTTTCTAACATTCATATCTTCATCCACCCTTTATATGGTAACCCAACCCATTCATGGAAGGTGAGTAGGTAAGTACCCTTGAGATCCATGGAATTTTTTCTAGACTTTGATATACATATAATATAAAATAGCATTAAGACTCATGATCTCTCGTAAACCTCCATAAAACCCTAGGCAAACCTAGTTGTATAAAATTTGGTGTTTTGATATATTCACACCTTAGAATGTATTGTAAAGCTCATGGATGGTAAAGTTAACCTATAAATGACTCTATCCATGGTACTTGACTATATGGACATGGTACAAAAGTGTCATAAATCCATACTTTTTCATATTTTTAAGTAAAAAGAGGGGTATATGAAATTCCATATTGATTCCAATCCTTGGGATAGTTATTATGAGACTTAAATTAGATTATAAAATCATAGTATGCCCAAAAATCCAGATAGAAGGGCCTCTAAAACTTGTTTTAAAAACAACCAGTCTACAAGTGATTGAAGAAGAATAGCCTAGTCAACTAGGGAAGGAAACATTATAGGTGTTCTTTGATCAATAGAGCTTATATCATAGTATAATATGTTTTTTCAGGTATGGATATCATGTTTTAATAGGTTCTCAATCTCTCTTATAAGTCTCTCATTGCTACTCAACATTGACACTTAGGTAATTAGGCCTAATAGGCCTAATTTGCCTATTTGATCAATAAGGGAGCTCAAATTAACATTGAAAGACTAATGGAATAAGTCAATGAAAAATTGATAAACTTGATGGTTTGCCTTGAAGTTAATTAAATTCACATTTCATAGGCATGATGGAGGGATAAGATAGTTTCTTGACTTTATCAATTTGATTTAGAGATTGTGGAATGCTACATGTTTATGGTGGCCTAATTCATGATTATAGTTGACATTAGAAAGAGTGATAGACTATTATTAGCATGATAAACCCTTTCAAAAATTCAAACTAAATCTAACTCATCTTCACCAACTCATTTTAATGTAACTAGCCCATTTAAGTAGACATCAAGGAGGTCTAACACATGGAGGAGGTTAGAGTGAGAATTGTGTAACTATTGTAACTAAATTTTGAGTTGAATGTGGTCATTCATAACCCAATATCCAATTTTATATGCCACATTACCCACTTTTTATCTTCTTTTTTAATATATGTTGAAGTATTTTGGCCTTAGTTTATATCCCTCAGGCTGGTATGAGGAAAGTCTACCTGACCTTGTACTCTATGAGACCTTTTAGATAACTAATGGATTGATTTAGTTTCTTCACAATCAAGGTCTAGTGTGTGATTTATTTTTTGATATGATTAATTAGTTTTATTTCCCTTTTATAGCTCCAATTCCTTCACCTAATTTCTAACAAGTGTCCTATATAGGTTGTTTAGTGTCTTAGAAACTTGATGGTTAATGTTATGAGTGGATATGTGACTATAAATGTCTATAATCAGACCTTTTACTCTCTTCCATCATGCTTCATCTATCGAATATAAACCCCTACATGAAATATTGATGCTTATAGACCATTATTGATAGTGGTTTAATCCTTATTTACTCCATTAGTGTCATTTGAGTCTAGATTGAGTGGATAAATGAGTTCATGGTGCATCACTTTAGAGTAGGTTTCATTCAAATAATCTCCCTTCCCTTTTCATCCAAAATAGGATTAGGTCTTAGAAAAATCATTTAATTAACAAATTAGTAGAGGTATCACCTCAAAATCTAGAGGTTTATCCTAATATTAGGTAACCCACATCCTAAGGTCATTCCCATGTTGGACTTGGTTTGAGCTTTAGACATGAAAACTCCTCTCCTCAACTAGGGTGCAACCTAGAACCTCCAATAGTTTTGGCACACCAAGTGAGATAAGCTTCAAGTCCCTTAATCATGATTTGATAATGTGGAAGGACACATTCTATCCATATTTGAGAGATTCAATCACTAAATTACTAGAACTATCATAAAAAAGTTACAAAAAAATCATGACAAATCTTCACTTTAAAGGTATTAAAAGTTATCATTCCTAGTTTCATCCATTTTAATGTGTTTGATAATGAAGTATAGAGGTATATTAGGAGTGACTATGTTTTTCATACTCATATGGATAGACATATGACCCTTTTTAACTCAATCATGATTCCTACCCACACTATCCTAACCCTTATTAGCTCCATATTCACATTTACCATTCTTATGATGAGTCTCCCTATTACCATGATTACCAACCCTACTATGAGCCTCATATACCCCCCTTTCATCATAATTACTAACTTGATCAGTCATGGTAACAACATGACATTCTTGATCATCCTACTCATACCCCAAACCATTCCATATCTATCTTTAAGCAAACCCTATTGGACTATGAAAATCATATGATAAACATCAACACACTGAAAGGATATGTGTAATAAATTACCAAATATGTCATTAAGGGTGTTATAACTTAATTATAGTAGGGAAAGGAAGAGTGGATATATTTCATAAGATAGGGTTATTCTATAAATAATAATGATAACTTAAACATAGAGGTACTAATATCCAAGATTGATTAGAAGTTAACAGTGCATGAAGGGTAATAAACACAACAACACCAAATTTATAACCTTTCATTCACCCTATGCTAATCTCATACTGATCTTCCCATCACCCCTCATAATTTCCCATCAATTGAGTTTCAAATTCATCAAGGCTCACCCAAATCCTCTCAACCTTCCCCTCATAGAGATTTTTGCAAGGAAGGGTCCAAGAAGAAGGAAAGGTTTACGTTAAAAAGACTAGTCATCATGATCAATCAAGATTTGAGTTTGAAGCATGACTTACTAATAAAATTGAGGTTGTAGACCATCACCTACATAAATCCATAGAATATAAAAAATATACACCACCTTAGATTCACATACCTTTCTTTGTGCCCCAAATAGTAGTAGACTCAACATGAGAAACTCCAAAGCCTAAGTTTCTATCTTGAAATCAAGTCATGCAATCAATAAATAAAGTGGAATTATCAATAAAGTCCAAGGTCATATAATCCCAACCTGTCTCTCCTCAAAATAGTAAGTCATTTTCATCATGGAAATACATCTAGAGAAATGTGAAAAATAAGGAGGAGAATATGGTTGTTGAAGATAAGCAATTGAATCAAGGAAATGATACATACATCTCATCTCTCTTAGAGTCACTCTAAGAATATCATATGCCACTCATGGAGATAAAACTCATCCTTGAAGAGGTGAGTAATGAAAATCAGGTTGAGTATACATTTTATGATGATGACTTGTCAAATATTTAATAAGAACTTGTCCTTAGAACACCACTTGGTAAGGAGGGACACCTTTCAATTTTCAAAAGTGCATAAGATTATAAGTTACAGGAAATTGATGAGACAAAAGAGCAATATTATTCAATTATACAAGATGATCATGAACTCTAGGAATTAGTTTATGACATGTCAACTACCCTCCATTATGATGTTCCTTAGACACTTTCAATATTGGTGTAAGAAAGTTTTAGATCAGTTAAGGAGATTGGAGATCAAGACAACACTAAAGGTTTATAAGATCATCAAATGGATGTTGAGGAGGATAGAGTTTCTAAGGATCATACAAGTGATGTATTTGATATTATAGGAGTAGTTTCTCACCTCCCTGAATCATTTAATGAGCTGGTCCAAATTGAATAAGATGAGTTCACCAAGAAAAGGGAAGTTAGGTCCATAAACATGCCATCTCAAGAGATTTCCACAATAGAAGATGATTTGTTTGAAGATCTCGAACAAGGTTACCAAACTCATTTTCAAGTTATAACAATCCCTTTCCCTAATGAGTAGTATGTTAATCTTAGTCTATTTTTAGTAGGTAGTCACCTATGTGAAGGCATTCAAGATGTCAATATGATGAGTATATAATAATAAGAAGGGGTTTTTGATCCAAAAAGGAAGCCTAAAGATGAGTTTGTAGTATTATATGAGGTTATTGATATTTATCTTTACTATGTGCTTCAAAATGAAATCCTAATAGTACCTAATCTTCTCAAGATAGGATATAATCAACATGATGAAGTCCCAAAGCACACTAGCTCTCTTCAAGAGGTCAAAATCAACAAAGAGAAATATGAGATAAACATTGAGGTACGAGGTGAGTATCTATTCATAGGACATATGTTTTTAGTTAATGTATAACTTGAAATCATCATAAGTGAGTTGGTCAATATGGGGATTGATCCATTAAGTCTCCCATTCATAAGACTACTTGATTGACATCATTGTCTACCTTATGGGAAACAAGTCCAAAGAAACTTCCCCTTTGATCCAAGAGGGATGATATCCATTAATGTTAGTTGCATATATTAGTTGTTTAGGTTGTTTTTATTGATTCAAATATGTGTGGTCTACACAAGATTGTAGTTTGTTCTCCTTTGTTGTTTCTGTGTCTTGTTTGGTGTATCTCTTACAAATAGGTGTTAGGTTCATTTCCCTTGCTTGTATATGTGTGTCTTGATTTGTTTCAATCTAAGAATCATCCTTGAGTACTATATCAGTCCATATTTTTAGTCTTTTAGGTCATGTCATACTTGAAACACTAGATTCTCTTGACCAATAAGCTGGTCACCCTTAGGAGTCACCAATAAATTTTGACCAATTTTGAATATCAATTCAAAATGGTTAACCCTAAATTTTAATATATACCTTGTTATGGGTTTATTAGTCATTTTATACTTTAAGATGTCCATAAAAGTTGAAGGTAAAATACTTCTACAACCTAGTGTTGTTCTAGATATTTGTGACTATGGTCAAGTTGTTTCAAGTGCACTAAGTGGTAAAACAAGGGTAATTTATTCATTTATTTAAATATTGAATTAAGATATTCCATTTTATATTTTTTTACCATTCCTAAAAAAGGTGGATAGGTCAAATCATAATGTACATCCCATTTTTATGTGTTTTATTACCCTTTTATGGATTTAAAAGCTAGTTTTTGAATGATATAACATGTTGGAGGGAAAAGGAAATGTTTGAAAATCCATTAATGGTTTGTAAATTCCCTCAAAAAATTTAGGATAACTTGTCATTCATTATCCATTAGTCTCCAAGGTAGATGTGGTAGTTTCAAGCCAAAACGAAGTCTTTTCACCATGTCCACATAGGTGTACTTATAGGATATTTATTCCATATGCTTACATATAAGTATTTATACTCAAAAAATTAAAATATATACTTTAGAGTATATATAGAGCCCCAATATTTTATAAACATATCCCATCTTTCCATCACTCTCTTTAGTAGCTTGTGTAATATCTCATGTTTTCACTTAGTATGGAGAGATGAGAGAAATTAATGACCTAAGATTTTAGGGAGTGAAAGGGTTACCATTTAATACCTCATAAATGAAAACTATATTAAAATCCATCTCTTGTTCTTTATGAACAATGGATAATAATCTAGCCACTCATATGAGCTTATATGTTTGTGTATGGGTTAAGAATTGTAATTGTTTCGGTCTACTATTAAAGTTTTTTTTTCAAAAAAATTGATTGTTTTATATAATTAAGGATGCCATAGACTATATACATCACCCACACCCATATCCCACATGTGTAGGAGTGTCAAAATTGAATAAATTCCAAGATTTCTTCTATTTGTGGAGTATGAGCTGAGTTTATTTAAGTTGCAAGGTTTTAGTACACTAAGGTGAAAATATTAATGATGTTTGAAGTGTTTTTTTAGTTCATCAATATTTTTCATGTCCCCTTTACCTCTCATATCCATAATTACATTCATCATCAAGAATATAAATCTCAACAAGTCCCCCATCAAGTCAAATCTATAGTTTCATTCTACTAGTCATCATAAATAGAGGGTGTACTATGTATAAGGGTTTGAGTTCTTATAAAAGAGATAGTTTGATGCCTTTTCACATGTAATTTATAAAAATTATACATCAACTATTAAATTTAAGGATACCTAAAGGAGATAAGATCAATAAAAAATCTCCTCAGCTAATTAAGAACTCAGTTAAGCCCCTCTAGACCTCAAACACATGCATGAATTCAATAGTAAAAGTAGTATGAGATAGATAGTAAGGACATACAAGGAATTATGAACATTAGATGCATTAATAAATAACCCCATGTCATATGAATCAAATGTAAATCCTCCATAGAACTCTAAATATGTATAATATAACATAACTATCTCTTTGAAAGAATTCTTAACCTATAACAATGTCACTATAACAAGGATTTGAGAGAGATGGATACCATGCTATAACACCCAAAATGAGGCTCAAGAACACTTGACATAAATTAAATGTGGTCAATCATGAAGGTTTCATGCCTTAACAAAGGTATTAAGTGCTTAAAAAGGTTAGTTAATGATTTAATGGAAGATGATTTAAACTCAATCCAAAACTACCACCTACACTAGTCATGACTATTACATTAAGATTCAAGGTGTTTGAGATGATTCAAAAGGTATATATTGGTTGTGATTCAATGATAATTAGGTGAATATATTAACTAAACTAAGATACTAAGTAACCTAACTAAGTTTAGGCATGGAAAGTAAAATTTCAAGGTCTAGTAGTTATTCTAACTTACCTCATTAGCAAAAGTTAAGGTAAGTTTGGATATTTTAAGGTAATTGGTTTCCTTATACTCAATATACTATATAATGGTGAATGGTACCTATTAAATTTTAATATGGGTGCTAAAAATAGTCAAATAGGTCTAAATATCACCCTTAAACCTTGAATATAGTCTCATGTCCTTACTTTATCCATATAGAGGTCTAACATAGTTAGAAGTTACCATGAAACACTTCAAAAGATGTTATGATGGGTGAAGATGAACAAATAATAGAAGGTTGAATGAAAATCATTAAAAAAATTGTTTATATAGTGTTACATCATGTGTCTTCTGAATTCCTTCAACTCATATTCTCCAACACAAGAATCTTAGTATATACAATAGAGCTTACACCCCTTAGTGACTAAGCTTTTGAAGAAGATGCTATGAGTTTGGATATTGAGTGAGAAATAAAAATAAGTAGACTTAATATGTATGGTAATATATTCAAGGTGGATTAACCACGAATTCACTTCACACCTCCACCTTAAACACTATCCCATGCAAGATTTGGTAAACACCTATAGCCCTCGAGTTGGCTTATCCATAACATGTGAGGAAAATTGAGTAAGAACGGTGTTTCATAGGAATATTAAGATTATTAAAGGAATTAAAAGAGATAAATTTTAGTCAAGGAGGCTTATATATTTCATTTTAGAGACCTTAACACTCTCAAGAAGGTCTAACACAAGAAGCACACCTACAACTAGCCCTTTAAGCTACTATAGCAAGATCTTACAAGAAAATATTATGTATGCCATTAAAAGATATGAAAATTGATGACATCATGAGAACATATGAATCTTAAAAGGGTGATTTAATGTGTTAATATGTTTATAATATATAAATAATTATTGATTAGTAAGAAACATGATACTCAAGTCTGCACATAATCAAGTTAGGTTAAGTGCTCATCTAAATCCACCTTGGTTGGCCTAGATGTTATGTGTCAATAAAGTTGAGATGATAGGATGGGAAAAATTTTAAGCATGATTATAGAAGATCCATCACAATGGTAAGACATAATGGGTACATAATACCATTGAGGGATCATTCATGATTCAGGTCAAATCACCGATAACCATGCTTGCTTGGCTCATTAGAGAATGTGTAGTGAGACTTATTGATAAATATAGATGAGGAGAGGAGTAAGGTTTTAAATGTTTTTTTAAGGGTAATAATGATGAGTTATATTATAAAACATAAATTTAGTATATATCTCTTAAAATTCACAAGATAACCTATAGTAACATCTTATTAAGATCCACAGTTAACATCAAGAGTAAATAGGTTAATTTACAAGAGATATAGGTCTGAGTGAAAATAAAAGATGGTGGGATAATGTGAATGGAAGTGATATGGAATAGGGATAACTTATTATATTGAATATATAAATTATGAATAATTTTCATTATTATAGTTTGATGAAAGGAACTAAGAAGAACCTAATTGCCCAATTAGGCCTAGTAGGCCTAAAACTAGCATATGCAAGCCTGAGTATGAAGACTAAAGTAGACTACATGTTTAAAGGTATTAAAAGTTGTAAAAAAAAATAGGAAGGGAATAAAAGTATTCCAATTTTGTTTAAATATTTTTTATTCATGAGACATAATAATATGCACACTTGCAAACCCCTAGGTTTAGATTAGCATAATGAATCAAGAATCCTAGGAAGGCTTAGATGGTAGGGTATACAAGGAAAATGGAAATGATAGACCATCATATGAATATAATAATTACTTAATTAAAATTAAAAACACATCCATGTTATAAAATACCTTAGGATATAATACCAAATAGGTCATACTCAGGGTTTCTTGGTTAAACATAGTCTACAAGCAATGAGAAGTTAGTTTAAACCAAAATGGATGGTTCAAAACACCTTTACACACAAAAAGGCCCTAAAATTTTTTAAGGAAGGTAATTATAACTTATAAAATGTAATAATATATTCTCTTGGATATAAAATTAGTGGGTATATCCACTATTTTATTTCATACCAAGGATTGCCTAAGATAGTCATTTAGTGAGTTAAAAATAGATCCATGTTATAGAGTGTTTTCAGAGTAGTTGGGGAACTATAGAGGATTTGTTTAGGGTTTTATATTATGTGTAAAGTTTTTCATAAAAACCCTCTATAGGTATAATTATAATACAATATTCTTGAACCTTTAAGATGAGATGACACAATCAGGGATCTAGGCCTGCATATAGACCCTAGTAACATTTTGAGACCCCTTCAATCTATAATAACTAGTTGGGTGACTAATGAGAGATGTAGGAGAATTTTTAAGACTAGTTAAGGAGGTTTAAATTTAATATAACTGAGGATTTTGGTCTAATTCCCATAAAATAATGATTGAACTAATCAACTTACACATAGTAAGTTTGAAGGCCATCTTCCAGTGATCACCTACTCCACCACATAGGTACTCAACAATAAAACTCATAGGGAAATTAAATTATCCATATGGATTTATAATTAATGAAAGAGTGGTTATAATTAGGGTGCATATATTTTTGAATGAATTATAATAATTTAAGCACTCAGAAATGGATTGTAAACTACCCTAGGGTCACTTTTGAACATTCATATATTCATCCACCCTTTACATGGGAACCTATAACATTCATGGAAGTTGAGTACATCAGTACCCTTTAGATCCATGGCATTTTTTCTAGACTTGGATGTCCATATAATATGAACTATCATTAAGACTCTTGAGTAATCTTAAACCTCCCTACAACCCTAGGTAGACCTAGATATATAAGACTTGTTATTTTGATATCTTATCACCCTAGAATGACTTGGAAATATCATGGATGGTAAATTTAACTCAGATTGGACTCCACCCATGGCACTTGGTTATTTTTAAATGATAAAAAAGTGTTTAAAATTTATACTTTTTATAGTTTTAAGTAGAAAGAGGGGTATATGGTAGTCCAGATTGGTTCAAATACTTGGGATAGTTAGTATGATAATTAATTAAAATCATAAAAGAATAATATTCCTAAGATTACTACTATAAAGACCTCTGCAACTTGTTTCAAAACATCTAGTCTACATGTGATTGAAAAAGAATGACCTAGTCAATTAGGAAAGGAAAAATTATAGGTTTTATTTGATGAAGAGAGATTATATAATAATATAATATATTGTTTCAAGTATGGATATCATTTATTCACAATTTCTCAAGGTCTCTTATAGGTCTCTCATGGCTACTCAACATCAACACTTAGGAAATTAGGCCTAATAGGCCTAATTGGCCTATTTGATCAACAAGGGAGCACCAAATATCATTTAAAGACTAATTTAATAAGTTAATGAAAATATGATACACTTTATGGTTTGCCTTGATGTTAGCTCAATACAAATTTCATATCCATGATGGAGGGATAAGATAGTTTCTTGACTTTATCAATTTTCTTTAGAGTGTGGGCTGCTACATCATTATGGTGGCCTAATTCATGATTGTAACTACCATTTATAGGAGTGATACACTATTATTAGAATGGTCAAACATTTTTAAAATGGTAACTAAAGAAGACTCATCTTTAACTAACTCATTTTAATGCCAATAGCCCATTCAAGGAGCCATCAAGGAGGTCCAATGCATGGAAGAGGTTAGAGTGAGAATTGTGTAACTATTGTAACTAAAGTTTTAGTTGAATGTAGTCATTGATGACCCCATCTCCAGTTTTACATGCTAAATTACCCTCGTATTCTCTCATTTTATCCTATACATTTAAGGCTTTTGTCATTAGTTTGTATCCTTCAGTTTGGTATAAGGACACTCTACCAAACCTTGTACTTTAAGAGGCATCTTGGATAGCTAATGGTTTGATTTAGTTTATTCATGATAAATGATTTTATGGTGCATCACCACTTTAGATTAGGTTTCAATCATGTAATCCCCATTCTATTTTCATCCCAAATAGGATTATTTCTTATAAAAATCATTGAATTAACAAATCCGGGCAGCTAGCCCCTTAAAATCTAGAGGTTTGGCCTAATAGTGGGTAACTCACATCCTAAGGTCATTCCCACATTGGACTAGGATTGAGGTTTGGACATGAACACTCATATTCTCAACTAGGGTGAAACCTAGAACCTATAAAAGGTAGTACCATATGCCCAATAGTATCATATGTATGACCATTAAATGATTTGACAACTCTATAATCATCCTATTAATTTTGATTTTTATAACCAAGAGATTAGAGGAATGTTATGTTTCACACATTTTTTCTTGATCCATTTTATATAATAAGACTATTTATGAATTGTTTATCAACATATTCTCAAATAGTCATGTATATCTAAATAATCATCAATAACTTTGTTATCATAAAATGCAATCATGGGATGTGATATTTGTTTACTTTTAATTATACCAATGATGATATCAAGATGATTCCCATATGTAAATTGATGAGACTGACTAATAAATGCATAATGCACTTTATGATTATCCTTTTTATGTGTTTGCTAATGATTTAGAAAAGGATATTTGTATATTTCTATCTTTGAATTATCATTTACTTATGACTTAGCCTATTCAATAGATATTCCAATATCAATAATGTTCTCATCAATGACATGTTTAATCTTATGCTTAAGTTTTAAAAATCTATATGTAGAATTACCAATACATATATTGTAGTCATAGAATAAATTTACATCAAAAAAAATTTGGTCTAGACATGGCAACTTCCATTGGTGGAAGAAGACTGATGAGATTAAATTCAAGTGTTTTTAGTAATATTACATGAGGAGGTGAAGATAACCTTGAAAATTTTCTCTTAGATGGAGCTTGTAATTGAAGATTTTGTGTTGTTTTTGAGATAATATTAACTTTAATCTTAGATTCATTCTTGATTTCATTTGGGTTACTCTTATAATTTATATTACTTTGAAAATTAACATTTGAAGTGTAAAGAGCATTTTAAATGTAATTAATCTTGAAAACATTAATAAATTTGGCCTTATTCTCTTTGACTGTATGGCATAACTCATCAAAATATTTAAACTTATCAAACCTAATTGAATCTTAAAGTGGAGATAGAAATATTTGAGTGAAGATATCTTGAATCTCATTATCAACAAATATATTTTTCATATTAACTCGCATGGTATTTTATCTTAGAACATATTTACTGATTGTTTCATTAGAACCTTGTTTGAGATTTGAAATTTGAGCATATGATATATTACCAAGAATGTAGATAAAAAAAAGGTGCGTTAAGTGTTTAAAAATGTTTTTCCAAAGTATTGAAATCCTTTAATAATTAAAGAGGAATATCATAGAACCATCTAAGTGTATATTTTTTTAGACTTCTTGGAAAGAGCTTTGTTAATAATTTCCCATTATTTGCATAGTCTAAACAAATTGTATGGAATTCACACAATTTTTACTTATAATAACTTTTTCATTCATATAGAGGAAGATTATGAGACAAAAAAACAAATGGAAATGGATACAGTGCAATTATAGGTGTTAAAGGGTTATATAACAGGAAACATAAGTCCAAAAAATATTTTTATTAATTTGAGATAACTTATCTTTTAATTATATAACAAGAAACATAAGTCCACAAAATATTTTTATTAATTTGAGATAACTTATCTTTTAATGAAATAATGGTATTCTATAGAGTATCATTTATAAAGGTGATTGGGTAAGTATAAGTAGAATGAGTGGATGTGTGTGTGTGTGTGTGTGTGTGTGTGTGTGTGTGTGTGTGTGTGTGTGTGTGTGTGTGTGTGTGTGTGTGTGTGTGTGTGTGTAGATATATTTTGGAAACTAAATGATGTTACAAAACCAAGGGTTATTGATATGTAAGTAATTGGAGATGTATAAATAGGAATGGATGCACTAGTATAAATTCCAATATTAGAATAACTATCTTTGTCACATTTATTTTGTTCATCTCTAACAAAATACAAGAGTGAATCAAACTTTTATATATGCTCATGAATATATTTCATAAATTTTTCTTCATCATTTTCAAAAGAATTTTCTTTATTTTTAGGTTTTGAAATAAGAGCCATAATGTTCCCTTTAAGAGGTTGTGAATTAAGGAATGAAATATCCTTTAACATATAAGAGGTAATACAAAGAATAACATATGATTCCTATTGTTCATAAGTCATTCTAGATTTGACAAAATTTATTGGAGAATAAAAATGAAATGATATAGTATTAAAACCATTTTAAATAGGAAGGCCATGAGATTAGACCTTGTTTAATGTATCTTATTTATTAATTTTTCATTCAACCCATTAAAAATCTAATGGAGAGCATGATGAAAATTAATATAAGATGTAGTAATGAATTGTATAATTCTATGTAACATATGAAAGAAACCTTTACTCATTGTTCTCATCATAAATATAATAAAATAAAAAATCAAAGTATAGGGTTATTTATGAAAGTGTTTGAATGATTGTGTGGATCTAAAATATAATTTATAATTCATAGATTAGTGTCAATCCAATGTTTTAGACTGCTAATTATAGAGGAAAATTCATGCCTATATCCCACTATCCCATCTCTAAGGGTATGGTGACTATAAATTACCTAAATGTTATGCTCCTCTTAGATTCACTAAAAATAAAATGGATAAAAGAGACTTCCTATGGTATAAACAAGGGATCCTAGGAATTTATGATATACCTTGAGATATGTGGGAACTAAAATCCATGTTAAGTGTTCTACAATGGTTATGAGTATTAGGGTAGAACCCCTAAAACCAAAATGTTAATAAAATAGATCACCATGTATCCCATAATGATAGACATTAATTATTTTTAAAATTATAATA